>NW_019168104.1:215403-345384 GCF_002303985.1 Durio zibethinus
TAAGATGAGCTCAACGAGAATAAAAATCTCATGTGGAACAAAAGCGTAAAAACTCACTTGATTCTGATTTCCAATATGAATATGAACCATGAAAGCGTGGCCTATCGATCCTTTAGACCTTCGAGATTTGAGAGGTGTCAGAAAAGTTACCACAGGGATAACTGGCTTGTGGCAGCCAAGCATTCATAGCGACGTTGCTTTTTGATCCTTCGATGTCGGCTCTTCCTATCATTGTGAAGTAGAATTCACCAAGTGTTGGATTGTTCACCCACAAATAGGGAACGTGAGTTAGATTTAGATCATTGAAAGACAGGTTAGTTTTACCTTACTGATGGTGACATCATGATAGTAATTCAACCTAGTACGAGACGAACCATTGATTCGCACAATTGGTCATCACGCTTGGTTGAAAAGCTAGTGGCACGAAGCTACCATGCACTGGATTATGACTGAACACCTCTAAGTTAAAATCTGGGCTAAAAGCAACATGCTCATCCACCACCCAACTGTTGACCCACAGTAGAGTCTCATGGCCCCAAAAGGCACATGCTGGAGGTGCACCCCCATGGCGGACGAGCCTCGCGGGCCTCTTTAAAGCTCAATTCCCATCGAGTGATGGGTAAAATCCTTTATAGATGACTTAAATACGTGATGGGGTATTGTAAGTGACATAGTGGCCTTGCTACCACGATCCACTGAGATTTAGCCCTTTGTCACTTCAGTTCGTCCCTCCCTCCCCTTTCATCGTTGACCTTTTTTCTTTTCACGTCACCCCTCTTCGAGGTTGGGCAAAACTCGGGGCACTTTGTCCCTTGGTCCTGACTGGGAATGAACTCTGCTCACCCCAGTCGGCCCATGAAATGAGCATGCGGGCACTAAACCAACCACAGGGGCAGGATGCCCGAGCTAAGGATCCCGCTGTAGGTCCCCCTTGGTTGGTCAAGACTGGGAATGCACTACATATGCCTAAGTCAACCTATGAAACAAGCGTGCGGGTACTGAGCCGGCCAAAGAGCTAGAATTCGTAAGCTAGGGATCGACCCGGTCCCCCTCGGGTGGGCTACAGATCCTGCTGTAGGTCTCTCGATCCGACTGGGGCTTAGACTAAGAATGAACTCCATATCCCTAAGTCAACCCATGAAATGAGCATGCGGACACTGAACTGGCCAGAGAGGCAAAATGAGCAAGCCAAGGATCGACCCGATCCCCTCTGCGTGCTACCGATCCTACTGTGGGTCCTCGGTCTGACTGGTGCTTAGATTGAGAATAACTCCATATGCCTAAGTTAACACACACGAAACGAGCGTGTGGACACTGAGCAGGCCAAAGAGGTAGACGCGTAAGCCGAGGATCGACCCGATCCCCTCTGCGTGCTGTAGGTCTTGCTGCCCCCAACCCTAGGTCTGATCCGAGCTTAGACTGGGAATGAATGCTTAGACTAGGAATGAACTCCGTATGCCTAAGTCAACCTATGAAACAAGCGTACGGGCACTTAGCCAACCAGAGAGGTAAGATACGTAAGCTAAGGATCTACCCGATCCCCTCTACTACGTGTTACCGATCCTTCTGCGGGTCCTTCTACCACAACCCTCAGTCTGGTTCGATCTTAGACCAGAATGAACTATGTATGCCTAAATCAACCTACGAAACAAGTTGGCGGGGCACTACGCTTGCCAAAGAGGCAGGATGCACAAGTTGAGGATCGATCGGGTTCCCGTCTTCGTGCTGTCGATCCTACTGCGGGTCCTGTTACCACAACTGTCGGTCCGATCGAAGCTTAGACTGGGAAAGAACTCCATATGCCAAAGCCATTTTTATGGCCCATGAATTCATATGAGCCCTCCCCAATGCCCACGCACCACGTGCGGGTGTCTTGAGCCTGGGCCGAGCACCAATACGCGCCACGATTGAGTGGTAGGTGGGTTTAGGCACATCTTCATATTTTTGCCATGCCAATACCATTTTTATGGCCTGTGAATTCACATGAGCACTCCCCAGTGCCCGCACACCACACGTGGGTGTCCTGAGCCCGAGCCGAGCACCATGCATGCCACAATCGGGTGGTAGGTGGGTTTAGGCACATCTTCATATATCTACCATGCCAATGTAATTTTTATGGCTTGTAAATTCATACAATGGTTCCTTAAGCCTTCATGTGAAGTTTCATGGCAAGATGACTCATTTTCTATTTTTCATGATTTTCAAAATTTTTTACGGTTCAGGATTTTTTAAAATTGTTTTGGAAGGAGCTTTGGCCGCAAATTTGGTAGACGTGATCCTTGTATTTTTTTTGCATGCATAAAAAAATTCAGCTAAAAACTCGAAGTGTAGAAGGTTTTGTGACCATTCGAAAAAAGTGTCCTCATTTCAGATACTCGAATGGCTACCGATAGCAAACTTGTAAAATCTCATATGCTCTTTAAGAGAGTGTAAGTTCTCGAGGTTTGTTGAGGGATAAGGGGCCAATATAAGGGCCAAGTACCAGCACCCATCGTACATCATATGCGCACACCCCCGGCCCCCCAATTACTGGAACCCCCAATGCCGTCGGTCAAGTTCTCCGACGATGGTGCCCGAGAAAAAAAAATACGGCACCAACACATGCCTGAGCCCAACATGTGCACCGTCGCTCAAAATCAAACTTCAGCCAAGGCCTCAACCATCAACTGCACATGATGGTGCATGGTGATGGCATATGCATCGACCATCATCGGCATATGCTACCCTTTGGTACAACCCACTTGCCTCGACCGCCATCAGCACAAGCTTGCCCTTGGTACAGGCACTTACCGCGAGCACCATCGACACATGCATGCCTCGATGAGCATCGATAGAAGATGGCCCTTAATGCGAGAGGTTACCTTGAGCACCATCGGCACGTGTTGGGCCTTGGCGGGCACATGCCTCGACCACCATCGTCACAAGCTAGCCACTGGTACAAGCACTTGCCTGGACCACCATCGGCATGGGCCATGCCTCGATCAGCATCAGTAGAAAATGGTCCCTGGTCCATGCGGTTGCCTCAAACACCATCGGCACATGCTAGGCCTTGGTGCGAGAGGTTACCTCGAGCACCATCGGTACAAGTTGACCCTTGGTGCGGGCACTTGCCTCAACCACCATCGGCAGAAGATGGCCCCTGGTGCGGACGGTTGCCTCAAACACCATTGGGACATGCTAGGCCTTGGTGCGGGTGGTTGCCTCGAATAGCATCGGTGCGTGCTGGGCCTTGGTGCTGACACATGCCCCGACCACCATCGGCACAAGTCGGCCCTTGGTACGAGCACTTTCCTTGACCACCATCGGTAAAAGATAGCCCCTGGTGTGGACAGTTATGTTGAACACCATCGACACGTGCTGGGCGTTGGTGCGGGCGGTTGCCTCGATCACCATCGATAGAAGATGGCCCCTGGTATAGGCGGTTGCCTTGAACACCATCGGTACATGCTGGGCCTTGGTGCGGGTAGTTACCTTGAACACCATCGGCACGTGCTGGGCCTTGGTGCGAGCACATGCCTCGAGCTGGTGTGGCGGTTACCTCGACCACCATCGACACGAGCTAGGCCTTGGTGCGGGCACATGCCTCGACCACCATCGGCACAAGTCGGCCCTTGGTGTGGGTGTCACAGGTTCTGAACTTACACTCAGAATCAGTTCGGCCTTAGGCTTGGAATCTCCTCCTTTATGCCTAAGTTAGCCTAAAACACAAGTGTGCAGGCACTAAAACAATAGGAAGGGATGATTACGCAAGTTAAAGAGAAATAGGATAAGAAGGCAAAATGCTAGAAATATGCTCTGTATTCACTAAAATAGAAGTGTTTGATGGTGTACAAATGAGGGTAGAGTAGCCCTCTATTTATAGTTGAGGCTCCAGCTACACTTAATGGCAGTATCCCTAGAATAAAGGCTAAAATCAAGGAATTACAAAGATTAAAATAAATCAAGATTTTAACTCTTGAATTTTAAGGTCAATCAAATCTGCCAGAAGGCTCCTGCTGATCCTGCAAGCTTCCAAAAGATTCACTTACGTATCTCCCACCTTGGGCCCCTTAAGATGTAGTATGGGCAGCCTACAGGCCAGGCCTTGGCCTCACAGGCTGGCCTGCAAGCTGGGCGGGTGTTCTAACCTTGTCTCCTAGGCCTTGCATGCAAATACCCAGCGCGCCTAGTGTGCGGGCCTTAACTTCTAGCTCATGTGCTTATGCACCAGATGTTTCTGGCACACCCGTCCAAGGTGTGACATTCTCCCCCACTTGATTGCGCATCACCCTCATTATGTCCTTTGCATGGTACTACCTAATCTGGTCTCCAAACTGCCATAAGTCCTCTGTTGGTTCTCAGTTCACCACACTGTCTAGAAGTCCCTTCCAGTGCACCAAGCACTCTTGTCTTGGTTGGTAGTTTTTCTGTCTCACCTCCCTGTTAGCTATGATGCTGTGGACCTCCTTCTCATATGAGGCCCTTACTCCCAATGGTGTACGCTTTGACTCTGCTCGTCCTAGATCTCCCTCATCCTCATGGAACGGTTTGAGCATGCTTACATGAAACACTGGGTGTACCCTCAGCTTAGGTGGCATATCCAGCTTCTAGGCAACCTTGCCTAACCTCTTGACTACTCTAAAAGGTCCCTCATACCTCTGCGCTAGGCCTATGTGCAGCCCTATAATGGGATGTAGCTTCACCAACACTAAGTCTCCAACCTAGAACTGCACGTCCCACCTATTCTGGCCTACCCACTTTTTTGACCTTTTGGCCGCCTTATGTAGATAGACTCTGGCCAAGTCAGTTTGCTCCTACCATGCCTTGGCAAACTTGTATGATATTGGATTCAGCCCTATATAACCTACAGCAATCGAACCAGGTGTTAGTGGCTATTACCCTATCACAACCTCAAATGGGCTCTAGTTCGTTGCCTCGCTCCTTTGCAAGCTGTAGGAAAATTGTGCAACATCTAGCAGCTTTGGCCAGTCCCTTTGTTTGGCACTCACATAATGCCTAAGGTAGACCTCCAATAGTCCATTCACACGCTTAGTCTACCCATGGTCTGTGGATGAATGCTGGTGGAAAAGTTTAAGTCTGACCCTAACAGCTTGAACAACTTAGTCCAGAACCTACTCGTGAAACGCCCGTCCCGATCACTAACAATGGTCCTCGGCACTCCCTAGTACTCAACCATGTTCTTCAAGAACAATTAAGTTGTCTTCTCGGTTGGGCACTCCTTGGTTGTTGGAATGAAGATTCCATACTTGGAAAACCTGTCCACCACTACTGTGATGCTTCCAAACCCCTCTGTTTTGGGTACACTAACTATAAAGTCTAGAGAAACACTATTCCATGATCGCTCTGGCACTGGCAATGGCTCCAAGAGACTGCCTGGTTTCTTGAGCTCTACCTTGTCCTATTGGCACATAAGACAAGTCTTCATATAGGCCTCCACATCGTCCTTTATATGCGGCCAGTAGTACCGATCCTCTATCAGTGCTAAGGTATGACTCACTCCTGGGTGTCCAACCCATTTTGAATCATGGTACTCTTACAAAACTTCCTTGCTGAGCTTCCCATGCTGTGGCACAATCAGTCTACTGCCCCTGGTGTACAACCAACCATCATTCACCTAAAACCACCTAGTCTTACCTTGCTGGGCATACTCCATAAGAGCCTTGGCTGTAGGATCATACGCGGTCCCTCTTTGATGCGCGGCACCAGTGACCCCTCTGGTTGGCTAATGGCAGCAAGGTTAGCCTTCCTGCTCAAGGCATCTACAAGGTTTGCCTACCCTAGCTTCTACTCCATTTGAAAATCAAATTCCGTAAGAAAATCTTGCCATCTCGCTTGCTTGAGGGACAGTTTCTTTTATGTCTGGAAGTAGCTGGTCACCACATTGTCCATCCTAACCACAAACCTTGACCCTAACAGATAGTGACACCAAGTACACAAGTAGTACACCACTACAGTCATTTCTTCTTTTAGATCGTGTACTTGAATTCAATCTCATTTAGCTTCTTACTCTCAAATGTGACTGGATGTCCCTCCAACTCTAGTGGGGATTTATGGTAAGGGGCTCTAGCTGGTGTCTTGGCCTCAAACACCAGCTCGATGTGGTTCACCTTTTTCTTAAGTGGTAGCTGGTTAGGCAGCTTTACGGGTATCACATCACTAAAGGTCTTCAGCACCTTTAGCACCTCCAAGGGTGACTCGATCTTCTTTCTCCCTTGGGCTCCTCATACTTTAGGGCTTACCAAGAAGGTCTGTTCTTCTTTTCTGTAACCTCCTTGGCAAATTGGATGGCTGAGACCACCGTAACCCAACTCCAGGGACCCTCTTCTCAATGGGCCTTAGCAATTGGCACACTGCATCCAAGAGGCAAATGCAATTGGCAAAAGGCACAAGGAGGGTGTTAATCCAAACAAGCAAATCCAACCAATCACAAACTCATAGTCATCAAAGGGGTATTACCTCTATAGTCTCCAAGTTTGACTCTACTCCCTGGCACTACTCTAATGGGTTGGAACTTTCTTGGAGTTCACCATTTACATGGTACCAGTCCCTGTTGCACCTTTAGTCCAAGCTTCTAGGCTCCATCACCTAAAATAAAAAGATGTGGGCACCTATTCCACAATGCGCTCACCTTCTGATGCGTAACCATCAGATCTGTAAACATCAAGCCCTTTGGCTTACGGCTTCCCCTTTACTCTGGATAGCATTGAACACCAATGACCTAAGCTTTACTGCCTTTGTCTCTGGCTCCTCGTCAGACTCCTTCTCTACAATAGCTAGCTTGCCATTTTATGGGTAATTGCAAGCTATGTGGCTCCTTCCACATAGGTAACATGCTAGTGGCTCTCGATCCCCTTTTGCTTTCCATTTGCCTATTGGTGGCTTCCTCTTGTCATCCTTGGTTGAATGGTCTTAGTCCCCCTCCTTTGACTCCCAGTCGTGATCCTTCCCCTTGGACTACTTCTTTCGGGCACTCTCATCCTTACTTTTACCCTTGGGCTTGAAAGACTCAAACTTGTTTAGAGGCTTGAACTCTATCAAGGACTCAGTAGTAGTCATGGCTTTAGCCAAGTCAGGAACTCCCCTTCGTTGTAATTCATGCTTCACCCATGGCTTCAGCCCATCCATGAAAGCAAATAAGGCATCCTTCTTACCTAGATTTGAGATCTGTAACATCAGTTCAGAGAATTTTTGGACATATTTCGTATGTCCCCTTACTGGCTCAGCCTGCGTAACTTTGCCCATGCCTTATCATCAGCATACTCTGGGTAAAATTGCTCTCTAAACTCTTTTTGGAACTCTTTCCAGGTTCCAATCTTGGTGCTCCCATGCCTAACATCATCACACCTGTGCCTCCACCACAACAAGGCTACATTAGTGAGATACATAGCAGCAGTGTTTACCTTTATTGTCTCGTCCTGCATACCCATGACCTAGAAATACTGTTTCATACCCTATAGGTAGTTGTGTACTTCCTTGGCTGCCCTAGTTCCCTTAAACTCTATAGGCTTGGGGACATCCATCTTGAGTAAACATGCCATTCCTAATGGCAGTCTTGCAAGCAACGAGCTCGCTGGCAAGCTCTTCCATCCGCCGGCGCATAGCCTCTATGCCATTGTGTAAAGTCACCACTTCAGCCTCCAAGGCCTCATTCCTTTAGGTGATCACGCCCATGCCTTTTTTGAAAGTAGCTTGTAGCTCACCTTGGATCTCCTCCCCCATGGAGTCTAGCGATGCAATGTGAGTCTCCATTTCCTCAAGCTTTTCCCTCATGTCACCTATGGTCACCTCCACCTTGGCCAGCCTACCGTCTATGGTAGACCATATATCTCTTGAACTGGCTTTCTTGCCTCTTTCACACCCCTGTTCTTAGGCCTCTGGTTGTTGGCTAACAACGTCGCTTTGGGATGCGATCTCCTCAATCACGATCTAACTTGCACAACACAAACACGGAGAACTGAACTTGCTCTGATACCAACTATCATAGGCTCTGACCTTAGACTCAGAATCCATGCAGCTTTAGGCTTGGAATCTCCTCCTTTATGCCTAAGTCAGCCTAAAACACAAGCGTACAGGCACTAAAACAATGGGAAGGGCTGATTATGCAAGTTAAAGAGAAACAAGATAATAAGGCAGAATGCTGGAAATATGCTCTGTATTCACTAAAACAGAAGTGTTTGATGGTGTACAAATAAGGGTGGAGCAGCCCTCTATTTATAGTTGGGGCTCTAGCTACACTTAATGGCAATATCCCTAGAATAAAGGCTAAAATCAAGGAATTACAAAGATTACAATCAATCAGGATTCTAACTCCTGAATTCTAGGGTCAACGAAATCTACCAGGAGGCTCTTGCTGATCCTAAAACTTCCAGAAGATTCACTTGCATATCTCCCATCTTGGGCCCCTCTGGATGTGTTGCGGGCAGCCTGCGGGCTAGGCCTTGGCCTCACGGGCTTGCCTGCAAGCTGGGCGGGCATTCTGACCTTGTCTCCTAGGCCTTGCGCGTAAATACCCACCAGTGCGCCTAATGTGCGGGCCTCAACCTCTAGCTCGCGTGCAGGTGCGCTTGATGTGCCTGGCGCACCCACCCAGGGTGTGACATGCGCACTTGCCTAGATCACTATCGACACGTGTCATGCCTCAAAAAACATCGACACGTGTTGGGCCTTGGTGCAGGCAGATGCCTCGACCACCATCAGTGCATGCATGGCTCAATCAGCATGCGCACAAGTTGGAACTAGTGCAGGCACCTGCCTTGATCAGCATCGACAAAAGATGGCCTTTGGTAAGGGCAGTCGCATCGAACACCATCAGCACATGCTAGCCTTTGGTGTGGGCACATGCCTCGACCACCATCGGTACCTGCTCACCCTTTGTTTGAGATATACTTTTGTTGGAAAAAGTGTCCCTGTTTTAAATACCATGTTTTTTAGGAACAATCAAGTTACCTCCTTGGTTGGGCACTCCTTGGTTGCTGGAATGAAGATTCCATACATGGAAAATTTGTCTACCACTACCATGATGCTTTCAAACCCCTCTGCTTTGGGTAGATCAACTATAAAGTCCAGAGAAACACTCTACCATGGTCGTTCTGGCACTGGCAATGGCTCCAAGAGACCGCCTGATTTTTTGAGCTCTACCTTGTTCTGTTGGCACACAAGACAAGTCTTTACATAGGCCTCCACATCGTCCCTCATGTGCCACCAGTAGTACCAATCCTTGATCAATGCCAAGGTACGACTCACTCCTGGGTGTCTAACCCACCTTGAATCAAACACTCTTACAAAACTTCCTTACTGAGCTTCCCATCCTGCGGCACAAACAGTCTACTACCCCTGGTGTACAACAAACCATCCTGCACCCAAAACTGCCTAGTCTTACCTTGCTGGGCGTACTCCATAAGAGCCTTGGCTGTAGGATCATATGTAAGTCCCTCCTTGATGCATGGCACTAGTGACCCCTCTGGTTGGCTAATGGTAGTAAGGTTAGCCTTCCTGCTCAGGGCATCTGCCACCAGGTTTGCCTGTCCTGGCTTGTACTCTATCTGGAAATCAAATTCCATAAAAAAATCTTACCATCTCGCCTGCTTGAGGGACAGCTTCTTCTATGTCTGGAAGTAGCTAGTCGCCACATTGTCCATCCTAACCACAAACCTTAACCCCAACAAGTAATGGCATAAAGTGAGCAAGTAGTGCTCCACTACAGTCATCTTCTTCTCTTAGACTGTGTACTTGTACTCAGTCTCGTTCAGCTTCTTGCTCTCGAACGTGATTAGATGTCCCTCTTACATCAACACGCCCCCTATGACAAAGTGTGATGCATCTGTATGCACCTTATACGGCTTGGCATGGTCTGGCAAGGCCAAGACTGGCTCCTTGGTCATAGCCCACTTCAACCTGTCAAAGGCTTCTTGGCACCCTGCACTCCACTCCCATGCTCTCCTTTTCTTAAGTAAGTCAATCAATGGTGTGGCTATTGCTGAGTGACCTTTGATAAAGCACTTGTAGTGGTTGACCAACCCAAGGAATGATCTCAACTCAGTGCCCTTGGCTGGAGGTTCCCACTCCAGGATGACGTGCATCTTGCCTTCATCCATGCGTATCCTACCACCTCCCACTATGTGGCCTAAGAATGGGATCTCCTGTTGGGAAAATGAGCATTTCTCCCTCTTAACAAATAGCTTGTCCACCCACAACACCTTGAACACCTGCCTCAAGTGGTCTACATGCTCTCCCAAAGTCTGGCTGTAGATCACAATGTCATTCACATAAACCACAACAAATCGATTAAGGAACGACTGAAGTACCTTGTTCATAAGGGTGCAAAATGTTACTGGGGCATTCATGAGTCCAAAGGCATCACCAAGAACTCATACGAACCATACCGAGTGACACATGTTGTCTTTGGCTCATCTTCCTCCATGATCCTGACTTGGTAGTAGCCCGACCTCAAATCTAGCTTGGTGAACCACTTTGTGCTCCCAAGTTGGTCGAACAAGTCCGCAATGTCAGACCCCCCACATCGCTCGATTCGATGCTCTCGTCGTGACCCAAGGTTAGGTAAGATCACCCGTTGAGTTTAAGCATATCAATAAGCGGAGGAAAAGAAACTTACCAGGATTCCCCTAGTAATGGTGAGTGAATCGAAAAGAGCTCAGCTTGAGAATCGAGCACCCCTGATGCTTGAATTGTAGTCTGGAAAAGCATCCTCAGTGGCAGATCGAGCCCAAGTCCTCTGGAAAGGGGCATCGAAGATAGTGAGAGCCCCATCGTACTTGGACCTTGTCGTACCATAAGGTACTATCTGTGAGTCTGGTTGTTTGGGAATTCAACCCCAATCGGGTGATAAATACCGTCCAAGGCTAAATACCGATGAGAGATCGATAACGAACAAGTTCCATGAGGGAAAGATGAAAAGGACTTTGAAAAGAGTGTCAAAGAGTGCTCAAAATTGTGGGAAGGGAAGTGGATGAGGGTCGATACACCTCGGTTGGATGTGGAATGGTAGGAGTCAGTCCGTCGATCGATTCGGGGCATGGATCGACACAGGTTGTAGCTGTGGCCCAAGCCCGAGCTTTCGATGTGCCTACGAAGACATCGTCGCCATGATCATGAAACGTAGCTCACGTCATCTCGATGTACTATGGCACTGGTGTGATCCCGATGTCAGCCTGTGGGCTCTTCATTCGGCCTGTCTTGGAACACAGACTAAAGAGTTTGATATGCGTACAAGTCAATGGGCCAGGAAACCCGTAAGGCATAAGGAAGCTGACTGGTAGGATCTCTTGTGGGTGCACCACCGACCGACCTTGATCTTTTGAGAAGGGTTTGAGTGTGAGCATACCCGTCGAGACACAAAAGATGGTGAACTATGCTTGAGCAGGGTGGAGCCAGAGGAAACTTTGGTGGAGGCCCACAGCGATACTAACGTGCAAATCATTCGTTTGACTTGGGTATAGGGGCAAAAGACTAATCGAACTGTCTAGTAGCTGGTTCCCTCTGAAGTTTCCCTCGGGATAGCTAGAGCCCCCAACAAGTTTTATCGACAAAAGCCAATGATTAGAGGCATTGGGGGCATAATGCCCTTGACCTATTCTCAAACTTTAAATAGGTAAGGTGGCGCGGCTGCTTCATTGAGCCACACCAAGGAATCGAGAGCTCTGAATGGGCCATTTTTGGTAAGCAAAACTGGTGACGTGGGATAAACCGAAAGCTAAGTTACGGTGCCCAACTGTGCGCTAACCCAGAACCCACAAAGAGTGTTAGTCGATTAAGACAATAAGACGATGGTCATGGAAGTCAAAATCTACTAAGGAGTGTGTAACAACTCACCTACCGAATCAACTAGCTTTGAAAATAGATGGCGCTTAAGTGCGCGACCTATACCCGACCGTCGGGGCAAAGGCCAGGCCTTGATGAGTAGGAGGGTGCGACGATCATTGTAAGACCCAAGGTGCGAGCCTGAGCAGAGTAGCCATCTATACAGATCTTGGTGGTAGTAGCAAATATTCAAATGAGAACTTTGAAGTTCGAAGAGGGGAAAGGTTCCATGTGAACGGCACTTGCACATGGGTTAGTCAATCCTAAGAGACGGGGAAGCCCATCCGACAGTGCGTCCCATATGAGCTTAGAGAGGAAATTGGGTTAAAATTCTTGAATCGAGATACGACAGCTGATGGCAACGTTAGGGAGTCTAGAGACATCGGTGAGGGCCTCGAGAAGAGTTATCTTTTCTATTTAACGGCCCACCCACCCTAGAAATGGCTCAGTCGGAGGTAGGGTCCAAAGGTCAAAAGAGCATCACACGTCACATGGTGTCCAGTGTGCCCCTAGCGGCCTTTAAAAATCTAAAGGACTGAGTACCGTCTGCTTTCAGTCATACTCATAGCCACATCATGTCTCCAAGGTGAACAGCCTCTGGTCAATAAAACAATGTAGGCAAGGAAAGTCAATAAAATAGATCCATAACCTCAAGAAAAGAACTGGCTCTAAGGGCTGGGCATAGGGTCCCAGTCTCGAACTTGTCAGCTGTCGATACACTGCTCGAGTTGCTCTCACGATTAGAACGGGTCACCACATGTTGACTGAGGATAGACTAGGAATGGCTCCATCGGGGGCATTACCTGGGGGAAGAACAGTTGACTCAAAACTAGTACGGACAAGGGGATTCTGACTATTTAATTAAAATAAAAGCATTGCGATGGTCCCTGTGGATGCTCATGCAATGTGATTTTTACCCAGTGCTCTGAATGTCAAAGTGAAGAAATTCAACCAAGTGTGTGTAAACAATAGGAGTAACTATGACTCTCTTAAGGTAGCCAAATGCCTTGTCATCTAATTAGTGATGCGCATGAATGGATTAACGAGATTCCTACTATCCCTGTCTACTATCCAGTAAAACCACAGCTAAGGGAATGAGCTTGGCAAAATCAACGAGGAAAGAAGACCCTCTTGAGCTTGACTTTAGTCCGACTTTGTGAAATGACTTAAAAGGTGTAGGATAAGTGGAAGGCCCTGGGTGAAATTGAAATATCATTACTTTTAACGTTATTTTACTTATTCTGTTTGTGGTGCATGCATGGGCAGCATCACGACTGCTAAAATGAAACGATTCTAGGCAATGGATATCTCAGCTCTCACATCTATGAAGAACGTAGCAAAATGCGATACTTGGTGTGAATTGTAGAATCCCATGAACCATCGAGTCTTTGAATACAAGTTACACCCCTAGACATTAGGTCGAAGGCATGCCTACCTAGGTGTCATCCGACATCGTCCCCCCTCGACCCTTCACCCATCAAGCTCCCGGGAAGGAGGAAGGTGGAAGATGTCCTCCCGTGATCTTGTTGATTGTAGTTGACCTAAAAATGAGTCCTCGGCAATGACAACGCCGTGACCGTTAGTGGTAGAGCTCCCAGCGTGCCTCATCCCTGATGATGCGCACTCATTGTCCACCCGTAGCCCGTTAGACCCCTCGCATCGCTCGATTGATGTTTGCATCACGATCTCAGGTCAGGCAGGATCACCCGCTGAGTTTAAGCATATCAATAAGCAAAGGAAAAAAAACTTACCAAGATTCTTTTTGTAACGGCGAGTGAACCGAAAAAAGCCCAGCTTGAGAATCGAGCATCCCAATTGGATGTGGAACGGTGAGAGTCGGTCCACCAATCGGCTCAGGGCATGGATCGACGTAGGTCACGATGATGGCCCAAGCCCGAGATTTTGATGCTCTCATGAAGTCATCATCACTACGATCATGCAATGCAGCATTCATCGTCTCGACATGCCATGGCCCCGACGTGTTCCCGACGTCGACCTACGAGTTCCCTATTCGACCCATCTTGAAACATGAACCAAGGAGCCTGACATTTGTATAAGTCAACGGGCCAAAAAACTCGTAAGGCACAAGGAAGCTAATTGGTGGGATCCTTCGTGGGTGCACCACCGACTGACCTTGATCTTCTGAGAAGGGTTCGAGTGTGAGCATGCCCGTCGAGACCTGAAAGATGGTGAACTATACCTGAGCGTGGTGAAGCCAGAGAAAACTCTGGTAAAGGCCCACAGCGACACTAACGTGCAAATCATTCATCTGACTTGGGTATAGGGGTGAAAGACTAATCGAACCATCTAGTAGCTGGTTCCCTTCGAAGTTTCCTTCAGGATAGTTGGAGCCCCTGACAAGTTTTATTGGGTAAAGCCAATGATTAGAGGCATTGGGGGCATAATGCCCTTGACCTATTCTCAAACTTTAAATAGGTAGGATGACTCGGCTGCTTCATTGAGCCGCACCATAAAATCGAGAGCTCCAAGTGGGCCATTTTTGGTAAGCAGAACGGGCGATGAGGGATGAATTAGAAGTCGAGTTACGGTGCCCAACTGCACGCTAACCTAAAACCCACAAAGGGTGTTGGTCGATTAAGACAGTAGGACGATGGTCATGGAAGTTGAAATTCGCTAAGAAGTGTGTAACAACTCACCTGCTGAATCAACTAGCCCTAAAAATGGATGGCGCTTAAGCGCGTGACCTATACCCAGTCGTTCGGGCAAGGGCTAGGCTCCGATGAGTAAAAGGGAGCGATGGTCATCGTAAAACCTGGGGTGTGAGCCAGAGCGGAGTGACCGTCGATGTAAATCTTGTTGGTAGTAGCAAATATTCAAATGAGAATTTTGAAGGCCAAAAAGGGGAAAGGTTCCATGTGAATGGCACTTGCACATGGGTTAGTCGATCCTAAGAGACGGGGGAAACCCGTTCGACAGTGTGTCTCGTGCGAGCTTCGAAAGGGAATCAGGTTAAAATTCTTGAACTGGGATGCGATGGCTAATGACAATGTTAGAGAGTCTGGAGACGTCGACGAGGGCCTCAAGAAGAGTTATCTTTCCCATTTAATGGCTCACCCACCCTAGAAAAGGCTCAGCTGAAGATAGGGTCTAGCTGCTGGAAGAGCATCGCATGTCGTGTTGTGTCCGGTGTACCCCTGACGACCCTTGAAAATATGAAAGATCGAGTGCCATCCGTGCTCAATCGTACTTATAACCACATCAGGTCTCCAAGGTGAACAGCCTCTGATCGATGGAACAATATAGGCAAAGGAAGTCAGCAAAATGGATTCATAACCTCGGGAAAAAGATTGGCTATGAGGGCTGGGCACGGGCATCCCAGTCCTGAAGTCATTGGCTATTGGTGCACTACTCGAGCTATTCCCGTAGTGAGAGCGGGTCACCGCGTGTCGACCAAGGGATGGACTAGGAACGGCTCCCTCGGGGGCCTTCCCCAGGCAATGAACAGTCGACTCAAAACTAGTACGAACAATGGGAATCTGACTGTTTAATTAAAACAAAGCATTGCGATGGTCCTTGTGGATGTTCATGCAATGTGATTTCTACCCAGTGCTCTGAATGCCAAAGTGAAGAAATTAAACCAAGCACGGGTAAACGGCATGAGGAACTATGACTCTCTTAAAGTAGCCAAATGCCTCGTCATCTAATTAGTGATACACATGAATGGATTAATAAGATTCCCACTGTCCCTGTCTACTATCCAAAGAAACCACAGCTAAGGGAACAGGCTTGGTAGAATCAACAGGGAAAGAAGACCCTGTTGAGCTTGACTCTAGTCCGACTTTGTGAAATGACTTGAAAGGTGTAGGATAAGTGGGAGCCCCCTGGTGAAATTGAAATACCACTACTTTTAACGTTATTTTACTTATTCCGTGAATTGAGGGCGGGCACGACCCTTTCTTTTAGACCCAAGCTCGACCTTAGCCGGTCGATCTGGGTGGAAGACATTGTTAGGTAGGGAGTTTGGCTAGGGCGGCACATCTATTAAAAGATAATGTAGGTGTCCTACAATGAGCTCAATGAGAACAAAAATCTTGTGTGGAACAAAAGGGTAAAAGCTCATTCGATTCTGATTTTTGGTACAAATATAAATCATGAAAGCATGGCCTATCGATCCTTTAGACCTTTGGGATTTGAAGCTAGAGGTGTCAAAAAAGTTACCACAGGGATAACTGGCTTGTGGCAGCCAAGCGTTCATAACGACATTACTTTTTGATCCTTGGATGTCGGCTCTTCCTATCATTGTGAAACAGAATTCACCAAATGTTGGATTGTTCACCCACCAATAAGAAACATGAGTTGGGTTTAGACCATCGTGAGACAGGTTAGTTTTACCCTACTGATGGCAGCGTCGCGATAGTAATTCAACCTAGTACAAGAAGAACCATTGATTTGCACAATTGGTCATCGCGCTTAGTTGAAAAGCCAGTGACGTGAAGCTACCATACGCTAGATTATGACTGAACACCTCTAAGTTAGAATTCGGGCTAGAAGCGACGCACGTGCCTGCCGCTTCATTACCAACCCACAGTATGGGCCCATGGCCCCCAAGGGCACATGTTGTAGGTGTAGCCCCCGCGGTAGATGAGCCATACGGGCCTCCTTGGTGCTCAATTCCCACCAAGCGGTAGGCAGAATCCTTTGTAGATGACTTAAATACACGATGGGGTATTGTAAGTGGCAGAGTGGCCTTGCTACCACGATCCACTAAGATTTAACCCTTTATCGCTTCAATTTATCCCTTTCTCCCTTTCCCCCACCGACCTTTCTTCTTTTCACGTTGCCCCCTTCCGGGGTTGGGTATGACCTGGGGCCCTCCGTCTCCTCAGTCTTGATTGGGAAAGAACTCCGTTCACCCTAGTCAGCCCACGAAACGAGTATGCGGGCACTAAACCAACCTCGAGGGTAGGATGCACCAGACAAGGATCCTATTGCAGGTCCCCCTTGGTTGTTACCCCAAACACCATCGATAGCATCCGGCCCTTGGTTGGTCAAGACTAGGAATGCACTACGTATGCCTAAGTCAACCCATTAAACAAGCGTGCGTGCACTGAGCCAGTCGGAGAGCCAAAATGCGTAAGCTAGGGATTGACCTGGTCCCCTTCGGTGTGTTGTAGATCCTGTTGTGAGTCCCTCGGTGTGGCTGGGGCTTAGACTGGGAATGAACTGTATATGTATAAGTTAACCCACAAAACGAACGTACGGGCATTGAGCCAGCTAGAGAGGCAGGATTCATAAGCCAAAGATCGACCCGATCCCTCTCTGCATACTGTCCATCCTGTTATGGGTCCTACTACCCCAACCCTCTGTCCAGTCCGAGCTTAGACTAGGAATAAACTCCATATGCTTAGACTAAAAATGAACTCTATATGCCTAGGTCAACTTACGAAATGAGGGTGCAGGCATTGAGCCAGCCAGAAAGGTAGGATAAACAAGCTAAGCATCGACACAGTCCCCCTCTGCATGCTGTCAATCCTGCTGCGGGTCTTGCTACCACAACCCTCGGTCTGATCCAATCTTAGACTGGGAATGAACTCCATATGCCTAAGTCAACCCACAAAATAAGTGGGTGGGCACTATGCTAGCCAGAGAGGCAAGATGTGCAAGCTGAGGATCAGCTAGGTTTCGCTCTACGTGCTATCGATCCTGCTGCCACAACCCTCGATCCGATCGAAGCTTAGACTGGGAATGAACTCTATATGCCAAAGCCATTTTTGTGGCCCATGAATTTATATGAGCCCTCCCCAACGCCCGTACACCATGCCCGGGTGTCCTGAGCTTGGGTCGAGCACCAATGCGCGCCACGAGCGGATGGTAGGTAGGTTTAGGCACATCTTCATATTTCTACCATGCCAATACCATTTTTATGGCCTGTGAATTCACATGAGCACTCCCCAGCACCCGCACACCATGCGCGGGTGTCTTGAGCCCGAAGCAAGCACCATGCCATTTTTATGGCTTGTAAATTCATACAATGGTTCCCTAAGCCTTCATGTGAAGTTTCATGGCAAGATGACTCATTTTCTATTTTTCATGATTTTCAAAACTTTTTACGGTTCGAGATTTTTTTAAATTTTTTTAGGAGTTTTAGCCCCAAATTTGGTAGATGTGATCCTTGTATTTTTTTTGGCATGCACAAAACAATTCATCTAAAAACTTGAAGTGTAGAAGATTTTGTGACCATTTGAAAAAAATATCCTCATTTCAGACACTTGAATGGCTACTAGTAGCAAACCTATAAAATCTCATATGCTCTTTAAGAGGGTGTGAGTTCTAAAGGTTTGTTGAGGGATGGGGGCCACTATAAGGGCCAAGTACCAGCACCCATCACACATCATGTGTGCACACCCCTCGACCCCCCAATCGTCGGAACCCCCAATGCCACCGGTCAGGTTCTCTGATGATGCTCCGACGATGGTGCCCTGGGAAAAAAAATGTGGCACTAGCACATGCCCGAGCCCAGCATGTGCACTGTCTCTCAAAATCAAAGTTCGGCCAAGGCCTCGACCATCAATGACGTATGATGGTGCATGGTGATGGCACATGCATCGACCATCATCGGCACAGGCTGCCCTTTGGTACGGGCACTTGCCTCAACCATCATGGGCACAAGCTGGCCCTTCATACAGGTGTCACACCCTAGGTGGGCTCATTGGGCACATCAGGCACACCAGCATGCCAGCTAGAGGTTGAGGCCCGCACACCAGGTGCGCTGATGGGTATTTACGTGCAAGGCCTAGGAGACAAGATCATAATGCCCGCCCAGCTTGCAGGCCAGCCTGTGAGGCCAAGGCCTGGCCTGTAGGCTACCCACACCACATCCAGAGGGGCCTAAGGTGGGAGATACGCAAGTGAATCTTTTGGAAGCTTGTAGGATTAACAGGATCCTCTTGGCAAATTTGGTTGACCCTAGAATTCAGGAGTTAGAATCTTGATTGATTGTAATCTTTGTAATTCTTTGATTTTAGCTTTTATTCTAGGGATATTGCCATTAAATGTAGCTAGAGCCTCAACTATAAATAGACGACTGCTCCACCCTCATTTGTACACCATTAAACACTTCTGTTTCAGTGAATACAGAGTATATTTCTAGCATTCTGCCTTGTTATCCTATTTCTCTTTAACATTCATAATCAGCCCTTCCTATTGCTTTAGTGCCTACATGCTTATGTTTTAGGCTGACTTAGGCATAAATGAGGAGATTCCAAGCTTAAGGCTACATAGATTCTGAGTCTAAGGTCGGAGCCTGTGACATAGGCACTTGCCTCAAGCACCATCGACATATGCATGGCTCGATGAGCATCGACAGAAGATGGCCCTTGGTGAAGGCAGTTGCCTCGAGCACCATCGACACGTGTTGGGCCTTGATGCCGGCACATGCCTCGACCACCATCATCACAAGCTGGCCATTGGTATGGGCACTTGCCTAGACCACCATCGGTACATGCCATGCCTCGATCAACATCTGTAGAAGATGGTCCATGGTGCATACAGATGCCTCGAACACCATCGACACATGCTGGGCCTTGGTGCGAGCACTTGCCTTGATCACCATCGACAGAAGATGGCACCTGGTACGAGCGATTACCTCGATCACCATCGATAGAAGATGGTCCCTGGTACGGGCGATTACCTCGAACACCATCGGCATGTGCTGGGCCTTGGTGGGGGCACATGCCTCGACCATCATCAACACAAGCCAACCCTTGGTACGGGTGCCACGGACCTAAAGAATAGCCTTGAATCCCACATCGAACAAAATAGGAGGGTCACTGGGGTATAAAAGGGTTCACACCACCTTTTCCTTGTGAGGTACCTTTTGTAAGATAAAATTGTGAGACCAGAGGGGCTAGAGCGGATAACACCTCACAAGGGTATGAACCGTGGTAGGTAGGCTAATTTGGGACATCGGATGAATGGGTGCCTGAGTCCCAGAGCTTAAGTCTTAACCCATGACATGGGCACTTGCCTCGACCACCATCGATAGAAAATGGCCCCTGGTGTAAGCAGTTGCGTCGAACACCATCGGCACATGCTGGGCCTTGGTGAGGGCAATTGTCTCGATCACTATCGGTAGAAGATGGCCCTTGGTCCGAGCGGCTGCCTTAAACACCATCGATATAAGTTGGGCCTTGGTGCGGGCACATGCCTCAAGCTGGTGCAGATGGTTGCCTCGACCACCATCGGCACATGCTGGGCATTGGTGTGGGTGTCACGCCCTGGGTGGGTGTGCCAGGCACATCAGGCGCACCAACACGTGAGCCAGAGGTTAAAGCCCGCACACCAGGCGTGCTAGTGGGTATTTGTGCACAAGGTCTAGGAGACAAGGCTAGAACACCTGCCTAGCTTGTAGGCCAGCCCATTAGGCCAAGGCTTGGCCTGCAGGCTACCCGCACCACATCTAGAGGGGCCCAAGGTGAGAGATACACAAGAATCTTTTGAAAGCTTACAGGATCAACAGAAGTCTCCTGGTAGATTTGGTTGACCCTAGAATTCAGAAGTTAGAATCCTGATTGATTGTAATCTTTGTAATCCCTTGATTTTAGCCTTTATTCTAGGGATATTGCCATTAAATGTAGCTGGAGCCTCAACTATAAATAGAGGGCTGCTCCACCCTCATTTGTACATCATCAAACACTTCTGTTTCAGTGAATACAGAGCATATTTCTAGCATTTTACCTTGTTATCCTATTTCTCTTTAACTTGCATAATCAGCCTTTCCCATTGTTTTAGTGCCCGCACACTTGTGTTTTTGGTTGACTTAGGCATAAAGAAGGAGATTCCAAGCCTAAGGCTGTACGAATTTTGAGTCTAAGGTCAAAGCCTATGACAGTTGGTATCAGAGCAAGTTTGGTTATGCGTGTTTGTGATGTGCAGGTTAGATCGTGATTGAGGAGATGGCATATCAAAGCAACATTGCTAGCCAACAACCAGACACCCAGGAGCAAAGGCATGGAAGAGGCAGAAAAGCCAGTTCAAGAGATATATGATCTACCATGGACGGTAGGCTGGCCAAGGTAGAGGTGATTGGAATGAGTACAATCTAAATCCCTTAACGAGGATCCATTGGAGGGTAAGTCTGGTGCCAATAGCCGCAGTAATTTCAGCTCCAATAACGTATATTTAAGTTGTTGCAGTTAAAAAGCTCGTAGTTAGAACTAGCATTGGGTCATTCAGTCCATCTCACGATGAGCATCGGTCTACTCATCTCTGCTGCCGGTGATGCGCTTCTAGACTTAATTGCCCAGGTCATTCCTTTGACGCTATTACTTTGAAGAAATTAGAGTGCTTAAAGCAGGCCTACGCTTGTATACATTAGCATGGGATAACATCATAGGATTTTGATCCTATTGTGTTGGCCTTTGGGATCGGAGTAATGATTAACAGGACCAGTCGAGGGCATTCATATTTCATAGTCAGAGGTGAAATTCTTGGATTTATGAAAGATGAACAACTGCGAAAGCATTTGCCAAGGATGTTTTCATTAATCAAGAATGAAAGTTGAAGGCTCGAAGATGATCAGATACCATCCTAGTCTCAACCATAAACAATGTCGACCAGGGATCGACAGATGTTACTTTTAAGACTCCGTCAGCACCTTATGAGAAATCAAAGTCTTTAGGGTTTCGGGGTAGTATGGTCGTAAGGCTAAAACTTAAAGGAATTGATGGAAGGGCACCACCAGGAATGAAGCCTGCGGCTTAATTTGACTCAACATGGGGAAACTTACTAGGTCCAGATATAGTAAGGATTGACAGACTGAGAGCTCTTTCTTGATTCTATGGGTGGTGGTGCATGGCCATTCTTAGTTGGTGGAGCGATTTGTTTGGTTAATTTCATTAACGAACGAGACCTCAGCCTACTAACTAGCTACGTGGAGGTGATCCTTCGTGGCTAGCTTCTTAGAGGGACTATGACCACTTAGGCCAAGGAAGTTTGAGGCAATAATAGGTCTGTGATGCCTTTAGATGTTCTGGGTCGCACACGTGCTACGTTGATATATTCAAGGGTGCCCCTGTGCCCTGAGCCCCTTCCGACCTTGGGCGGGTGCGACAGTCGCTTCGTGCCCCCTTCTAGGTGGGTGAAATGATCGGTGTCATCTTGTTCGCTGTATAACAATGAACCCCCGACGAAAATCATGCCAGGGAACCAAAATGAAAATAGAACGCGTGTGCCATCACTATCCTGTTCACAGTGCATGTGTGGGTGGCATCGCGACTCCTTTTGTCATGAAAAAATGAAACGAATCTCCGCAACGGATATCTAAGCTCTCACATCGATGAAGAACATAGCAAAATGTGATACTTGGTGTGAATTGCAAAATCCCATGAACCATCGAGTCTCTGAACACAAGTTGTGCGACCCAAGCCATTAGGCCAAGAGCACATTTGCCTGGGTGTCATGCACCGTCACCCCCCTCTGACCCTCAGCCCATTGGGCTCTGAGGGAAGGAGGCAGGTCAAACATGGCCTTCCATGATCTCGTCAGTCGTGATTGGCCCAAAAATGAGTCTCTGACAACGATAGTGCCATGACCGTCAGTGGTAGAGCTCTCGACGTGCCTCGTCCCTGGAGACGTGTGCTCGTTGTCCACCCGAACCCCATCGAACCCCCCGCATCGCTCGATCGATGCTCGCGTCATGACCTCAGGTCAGGTAGGATCACCCTTTGAGTTTAAGCATATCAATAACCGAAGGAAAAAAAACTTACCAGGATTCCCTTAGTAACAACGAGTGAACCGAAAAGAGCCCAGCTTGAGAATCGAGCACCCCTGGCATCCGTATTGTAGTCTGGAGAAGCATCCTCAGTAGTGGACCGAGCCCAAGTCCCCTGGAAAGAGGTGTCAAAGAGGGTGAGAGCCCTGTTGTGCGTGGACCCTATCGTACCATGAAGCGTTGTCTGTGAGTCAGGTTTTTTGGGAATGCAGCCCCAATCAAGCGGTAAATTTCATCCAAGGCTAAATATGAGAGAGAGATCGATTGCAAACAAGTACCGTGAGGGAAAAATGAAAAGGACTTTGAAAAAAGAGTCAAAGAGTGCTTGAAATTGTCGGGAGGGAAGCAGATAGAGGTCAATGATGCACCCCGGTCGGATGTGGAACGGCAAGAGCTGGTCCGCTGATTGGCTAGGGTTGTGGATCGACATGGGTAGCGACAGCGACCCAAGCCCGAGTTTTTGATGTGCTCGCAAGGACTTCATTGCCGTGATCATGGAAAGTATCAAGCACCGTCCTGATGTGCCATGGCACCAGCGTGCTCCCGGTGTCAGCCTGCGAGCTCACCATCTGGCCCATCTTAGATGTTCTAGGCCGCACACGTGCTACGCTGATATATTCAAGGGTGCCCCTGTGCCCTGAGCCCCTTTCGACCTTGGACGGGTGCGACAGTCGCTTCGTGCCCCCTTCTAGGCGGGTGAAATGATTGGTGTCATCTTGTTCGCTGTCGAACAATGAACCCCCAACGAAAATCATGCCAGGGAACCAAAATGAAAATGGAGCGCGCGCGCCATCACCATTCTGTTCACAGTGCATGTGTGGGTGGCATCGCGACTCCTTTTGTCATGAAAAAATGAAACGAATCTCTGCAACGGATATCTAAGCTCTCACATCGATGAAGAACATAGCGAAATGTGATACTTGGTGTGAATTGCAGAATCCCATGAACCATCGAGTCTCTGAACACAAGTTGCGACCCAAGCCATTAGGCCAAGAGCACGTTTGCCTAGGTGTCATGCACCGTCACCCCCCCTCTGACCCTCAGCCCATTGGGCTCTGAGGGAAGGGGGCTGGTCAAACATGGCCTTCCATGATCTCATCAGTCGTGATTGGCCCAAAAATGAGTCCCTGACAACGATAGTGCCATGACCGTCAGTGGTAGAGCTCTCGGCGTGCCTCGTCCCTGGAGACGTGTGCTCGTTGTCCACCTGGACCCCATCGGACCCCCCGCATCGCTCGATCGATGCTCGCGTCATGACCTCAGGTCAAGTAGGATCACCCTTTGAGTTTAAGCATATCAATAACCGAAGGAAAAAAAACTTACTAGGATTCCCTTAGTAACAACGAGTGAACCGAAAAGAGCCCAGCTTGAGAATCGAGCACCCCTGGCATCTGTATTATAGTCTGGAGAAGCATCCTCAGTAGTGGACCGAGCCCAAGTCCCCTGGAAAGAGGTGTCAAAAAGAGTGAGAGCCCTGTTGTGCCTGGACCCAATCGTACCATGAAGCGTTGTCTGCGAGTCAGGGTTTTTGGGAATGCTGCCCCAATCAACCGGTAAATTTCATCCAAGGCTAAATATGGGAGAGAGATCGATTGCAAACAAGTACCGTGAGGGAAAGATGAAAAGGACTTTGAAAAAAAAGTCAAAGAGTGCTTGAAATTATCGGGAGGGAAGCAGATGGAGGTCGATGATGCACCCTGGTCAAATGTGGAACGGCAAGAGCTGGTCCGCTGATCGGCTAGGGTTGTGGATCGACATGGGTAGCGACAGCGACCCAAGCCCAAGCTTTTGATGTGCTCGCAAGGACTTCATTGCCGTGATCATGGAAAGTATCAAGCACCGTCTCGATGTGCCATGGCACCAGCGTGCTCCCGATGTTAGCCTGCGAGCTCACCATCTGGCCCATCTTAGATGTTCTAGGCCGCACACGTGCTACGCTGATATATTCAAGGGTACCTCTGTGCCCTGAGCCCCTTCCGACCTTGGATGGGTGCGACAGTCGCTTCGTGCCCCCTTCTAGGCGGGTAGAATGATCGGTGTCATCTTGTTCGCTGTCGAACAATGAACCCCCAACGAAAATCATGCCAGGGAACCAAAATGAAAATGGAGCGCGCGCGCCATCACCATCCTGTTCACAGTGCATGTGTGGGTGGCATCGCGACTCCTTTTGTCATGAAAAAATGAAACGAATCTCCACAACGGATATCTAAGCTCTCACATTGATGAAGAATGTAGCGAAATGTGATACTTGGTGTGAATTGCCGAATCCCGTGAACCATCGAGTCTTTGAACACAAGTTGTGACCCAAGCCATTAGGCTAAGAGCACATTTGCCTGGGTGTCATGCACCGTCACCCCCCTCTGACCCTCAGCCCATTGGGCTCCGAGGGAAGGGGGTAGGTTAAAGATGGCATCCCACGATCTCGTCAGTCACGATTGGCCCAAAAATGAGTCCTTGACAGCGATAGTGTTGTGGCCGTCGGTGGTAGAGCTCTTAGCATGCCTCGTCCCTGGAGACGCATGCTCGTTGTCCACTCGGACCCCCCGCATCGCTTGATCGATGCTCGTGTCATAACCTCAGGTCAGGTGGGATCACCCATTGAGTTTAAGCATATCAATAACCGAAGGAAAAAAAACTTACCAGGATTCTCTTAGTAACAACGAGTGAACCGAAAAGAGCCCAGCTTAAGAATCGAGCACCCCTGGCATCCGTATTGTAGTCTGGAGAAGCATCCTCATTAGTGGACCGAGCCCAAGTCACCTGGAAAGAGGTGTCAAAGAGGGTGAGAGCCCTGTTGTGCCTGGACCCTATCGTACCATGAAGCATTGTCTGCGAGTCAGGTTTTTTGGGAATGCAGCCCCAATCAAGTGGTAGATTTCATCCAAGGCTAAATATGGAGAGAGATCGATTGCAAACAAGTATCGTGAGGGAAAGATGAAAAGGACTTTGAAAAGAGAGTCAAAGAGTGCTTGAAATTGTCGGGAGGGAAACAGATGGAGGTCGACGATGCACCCCAGTCGGATGTGGAACGGCAAGAACTGGTCCGCTGATCGGCTAGGGTCGTGGACCGACATAGGTAGCGACAGTGACCTAAGCTCGAGCTTTTGATGTGCTCGTAGGGACTTCATTACCGTGATCATGGAAAGTATCAAGCACCGTCTCGATGTGCCACGGCACCAGCGTGCTCCCGGTGTCAGCCTGCAAGCTCACCATCCGACCCATCTTGAAACACAAACCAAAGAGTCTGACATGCATGTGAGTCAACGAGCCAGAAAACCCGATAAGGTGCAAGGAAGCTGATTGCAGGATCTCTCACGGGTGTACCACCGATCAACCTTGATCTTCTGAAAAGGGTTCAAGTGCGAGAATGCCCGTCGGGACCCGAAAGATGGTGAACTATGCCTGAGTGGGGTGAAGCCAAAGAAAACTCTGGTGGAGGCCCACAGTGATACTGACATGCAAATCGTTCATCTGACTTGGGTATAAGGGTGAAAGACTAATCGAACCATCTAGTAGCTAGTTCCCTCTGAAGTTTCCCTTAGGATAGTTAAAGCCCCTGATGAGTTCTATCTGGTAAAGCCAATGATTAGAGGCATTGGGAGCGTAATGCCCTCGACCTATTCTCAAACTTTAAATAGGTAGGATGACGCAGCTGCTTCATTGAGCGGTGCCATGGAATCAAGAGCTCCAAGTGAGCCATTTTTGGTAAGTAGAACTAGCGATGCAAGATGAACTAAAAGTCAGGTTACGGTGCCCAACTGCACACTAATCCAGAACCCACAAAGGGTGTTGGTCGATTAAGACAACAGGACGGTGGTCATGGAAGTCAAAATCCACTAAAGAGTGTGTAACAACTCACTTGCCAAATCAACTAGCCCCGAAAATGGATGGCGCTTAAGCGCACGACCTATACCTGATCGTCAAGGCAAGGGCCAAGCCCCGATGAGTAGGACGGCGTGGTGGTCATCGTAAAACCCAGGGCGCAAGCCCAGGAGAAGCGACTGTCAGTGTAGATCTTGGTGGTAGTAGCAAATATTCTAATGAAAACTTTGAAGGTCGTAGAAGGGAAAGGTTCCATGTGAACGGCACTTACACATGGGTTAGTCGATCCTAAGAGACGGGGGAAGCCCGTCCGATAGTGCGTCTCATGCGAGCTTTAAAAAGAAATCAGGTTAAAATTCTTAAATTGAGACGCGACGACTGAAGGCAACGTTAGGGAGTCTGGAGACGTCTGTAGGGGCCTCAGAAAGAGTTATCTTTTTTGTTTAATGGCCCACCCACCCTAGAAATGGCTCAGTCGGAGGTACTTGCCTCGAGCACCATCGACATATGCATGCCTCGATGAGCATCGGTAGAAGATGGCCCTTGGTGCAGGCGGTTGCCTCGAGCACCATCGACACGTGTTAGGCCTTGGTGCGGGCACATGCCTCGACCACCATCGTCACAAGCTGGCCATTGGTACAGGCACTTGCCTGGACCACCATTGGAATATGCCATGCCTTGATAAGCATCGATAGAAGATGGTCCCTGCTACGTGCGGTTGCCTCGAACACCATCGACACATGCTGGGCCTTAGTACGGGCAGATGCCTTGACCACCATCGATGCATGCATGCCTCAATCAGCATGCACACAAGCTGGAATCGATGCGAGCACCTGCCTCGATCAGCATCGATAGAAGATGGCCCTTGGTGCAGGTAGTCCCATCGAACACCATCGGCACGCGCTAGCCCTTGGTGTGGGCACATGTCTCGACCACCATCGGCACCTACTCACTCTCAGTGCGGGATATGCTTGTGTTGGAAAAAGTGTCCCCATTTCAGATACTTTAACATCTACTAGTAGCATATCTATAAAATCTCTAATGCTCTTTATGGGGTGGTGGTCCGGCACCCCCTCCCCCTCACGGGGGAGTAGGTGTGCATGATGGGCCTCCTATTGCGTACACCCAAGGTAACGTCCCTAGAGTGAAATACAAGGCATGCATGCTTTCTGGCTATTTTGTACGATGACCGGTTGCTTCGGTGACCAGCAGACGCCCATGGCCTTAACTGTTGGCGTGTATACGAAAAAGGGAAGTCGAGCTCGAGCCCGTGCATGTGGCGGATGCTACCCTAGACCATAGACCAAGTCCTTAAATTGGGCAATGGCTCCCTGGGGTGGTGTGAGTAGAAGCTGCAATTGTGGGCTTGGCTCAGCCAAGTCTCTTGGTATTTGACGGTCTCACGATGCCTTCTTGTCAACCACAAAAATGCCTTGGCCTTGACGAGGCCATGCATGCAACCAATGCTACCCAAGACCCTAGGAACAAGTCTCTGAATCAGGCAACGTCCCCCTGGGGTGGTGTCAACGGAGCTCATGCATGCAATCCCGGCCAGGCCAAGCATTGGTGGTATCATGCCGTTGTTACCGATCGGATGGCAAGGGCAGTCTCATGGCCCTTGCTTGTGTTTTTCTCATGCCAAGTAGTTGTGGCATGGCCTCGCACATCGTTTCTTTTGCTCATACATTGAGTAATCGATCGGGTGGGTTGTGGATCAACGCGTATGGATGTTACCACTTGTATGCATGGCGTATGAGTGGTGTTATGGTTATGCGTGTTGGCAGGCTTCGTGCTCGATGCATCAAACTATCGACCCGTCATCCTCTTCAATCTCCCCTCATGCGATCGTCGTACCCAGAGGGCACGATCGGGATCCTGTACTGCATACCTAAATCGATAGAAATCGGATGTCTCACCATCTTTCATCCATCTCATGTCCTGAGGGGCTACGGGTCAGACGTCAATCGTGGTCGGTGTCCCATGCACACCACCCAATCCTCTGTGGCCGCATTGGTGCATCGGTATTCGATTGTGCTCTCAGATGTGAAACGTTTAACGGCGTGAGCTTTCGACCCTCATTCGTCCGATGTTATGCATTTTACGTGCCCGACATGCATGATGCTTACGCTCCGTATTGGGCTCTCTCCGTCGCTCGATCAATGCGTCGAGGCCCACGCAGTGCCAACGTCCGAAGGAATGCTACCTGGTTGATCCTGCCAGTAGTCATATGCTTGTCTCAAAGATTAAGCCATGCATGTGTAAGTATAAACTAATTCAGACTGAGACACTATGAATGGCTCATTAAATCAGTTATAATTTGTTTGATGGTATCTACTACTCGGATAACCGTAGTAATTCTAGAGCTAATACGTTTCTAGAAGGGATGCATTTATTAGATAAAAGGTCAATGCGGGCTATGCCCGTTGCTCTGATGATTCATGATAACTCGACGGATTGCACAACCTTTGTGTCGGTGATGCATCATTCAAATTTTTGCCCTATCAACTTTTGATGGTAGGATAGTGGCCTACTATAGTGGTGACGGGTGATGGAGAATTAGGGTTCGATTTCGAAGAGGGAGCCTGAGAAACGGCTACCACATCCAAGGAAGGCAGCAGACGCGTAAATTACCCAATCCTGACACAGAGAGGTAGTGACAATAAATAACAATACCGGGCTCTATAAGTCTGGTAATTGGAATGAGTACAATCTAAATCCCTTAACGAGGATCCATTGGAGGGCAAGTCTGGTGCCAGCAGTCACGGTAATTCTAGCTCCAATAGCGTATATTTAAGTTGTTGCAATTAAAAAGCTCATAGTTGGAACTAGGGTTAGGTCATCCGGTCCGCCTCATGATGAGCACCGATCTACTCATCCCTACTACCGACGATGCGCTATTGGACTTAATTACCTGGGACATTCCTCTGGCGCTGTTACTTTGAAAAAATTAGAGTGCTCAAAATAGGCCTACGCTTGTATACATTAGCATGGGATAACATCATAGGATTTCGATCCTATTGTGTTGGCCTTCGAGATCAGAGTAATGATTAATAGGGACAGTCAGGGGCATTCGTATTTCATAGTCAGAGGTGAAATTCTTGGATTTATGAAAGATGAACAACTATGAAAGCATTTGCCAAGGATGTTTTCATTAATCAAGAACGAAAGTTGGAGGCTCGAAGATGATCAGATACCGTCTTAGTCTCAACCATAAATGATGCCGACCAGGGATTGATGGTTGTTACTTTTAGGACTCCGTCGGCACCTTATGAGAAATCAAAGTCTTTGGGTTTCAGAGGGAGTATGGTTGCAATGCTAAAACTTAAAGGAATTGACAAAAAGGCACCACTAGAAGTGGAGCCTGCGGCTTAATTTGACTCAACATGGGGAAACTTTCCAAGTCTAGACATAGTAAGGATTGACAGATTGGGAGCTCTTTCTTGATTCTATGGGTGGTGGTGCATGGCCGTTCTTAATTGGTGGAGTGACTTGTCTGGTTAATTCCATTAACGAATGAGACCTCAGCCTGCTAACTAGCTATACGGAGGTGATCCTTCGTGGCTAGCTTTTAGAGGGACTATGTCCGCTTAGGCCAAGGAAGTTTGAGGCAATAATAGGTCTGTGATGCCCTTAGATGTTCTGGGCCACACGCACGCTACATTGATGTATTCAACAAGTCTATAGCCTTGGTCGACAGGCCCGAGTAATCTTTGAAATTTCATCGTGATGGGGATAGATCATTGCAATTATTGGTCTTCAACAAGGAATTCTTAGAAAGAACGAGTCATCAACTCGTGTTGACTATGTCACTACCCTTTGTACACACCGCTCGTCACTTCTACCGATTGAATGGTCCAATGAAGTGTTCGGATTGGCGACATGGATGGTTTGCCACCCGTGACGTCGCAAGAAGTCCACTGAACCTTATCATTTAGAGGAAGGAAAAGTCATAACAAGGTTTCCGTAGGTGAACCTGCGAAAGGATCATTGTCGAAACCCCACTCGATAGATGACCCGCGGATGCGTTAACGAAACACCGAGGGGGCAAGGGTGCCTCCGTGCCCAAGCCCTTTCTGGCCCTGGACGGGTGTGACAGTCGTTTCGTGCCCCTTACTGGGCGGGCAAAATGATCGACGTCATCTCGCTCGTTGTCGAACAACGAACCCCCGACGCGAATCGCGCCAAGAAACTGAAATGAAAATGGAGCGCATGCACGGTCGCCATCCCATTCACGGTGCATGCACGGGTGGCGTCGCGATTCTTTTTGTCACAAAAAATGAAATGACTCTCGACAATGGATATCTCGGCTCTCACATCGATGAAGAAAGCAGTGAAATGCAATACTTGGTGTGAATTGCAGAATCCTGTAAACCATCGAGTCTTTGAACGCAAGTTGTGCCCCAAGCCATTAGGTTGAGGGTACGCCTGCCTTGGTGTCATGCATCGTCGCCCCCTCTGACCCCCCACCCATCGGGCTCCAGGGGAAGGGGGCAAGCGAAAGATGGCCTTCCGTGATGCCGTCGGTCGTGGTTGGCCCAAAAGTGAGTCCCTGGTAACGATAGCACCGTGACCATCAGTGGTAGAGCTCTCGAGGTGCCTCGTCCCCAGTGACGCATGCTCGTTGTCCACCCAAACCTCCATTGGAACCCTCGTATCTCTCGATCGATGCTTGCATCGTGACCCCAGGTTAGGCAGGATCACCCGCTGAGTTTAAGCATATCAATAAGTGGAGTAAAAGAAACTTACCAAGATTCCCCTAGTAACGACGAGCGAACCAGGAACAGCCTAGCTTGAGAATCGAGTGCCCTTAGTGTTTGAATTGTAATCTGGAGAAGCATCATCAGCGGTGGGCCCAGCCCAAGTCCCCTGGAAAGGGGCACCGAAGAGGGTGAGAGCCCTATTATGCCCAGACCCTATTACACCACGAGGCGCTGTCCGTGAGTCAGGTTGTTTGGGAATGCAGCCCCAATCGAGCGGTAAATTTCATCCAAGGTTGAATACGGGCGAGAGACCAATAGCGAACAAGTACTGCGAGGGAAAGATGAAAAGGACTTTGAAAAAAGAGTCAAAGAGTGCTTGAAATTGTTGGGAGGGAAGTGGATTGGGGCCGACGATGCACCTCAGTCAGATGTGGAACAGCGAGAGTCGATCCATAGATCGGCTCAGGGCGTGGACCGATGAGGGTCGTGATGGTGACACAAGCCTGGGCTTTCGATGTGCCTGCAGAGACGTCATCACCGTGATCGCGAAATGCAGCATGCGCCATCTCGACGTGCCATGACACCAGCATGCTCTAGGCGTCGGCCTGCAGGCTCCCCATCCGGCCTGCTTGAAACACAGACCAAGGAGTCTGACATGCGTGCGAGTCAACGAGCCAGAAAAGCGGTAAGGCATAAGGAAGTTGATTGACGGGATCCCTCATGGGTGCACCGTCGATCGAGCTTGATCTTTTGAAAAGGGTTCGAGTGCGAGCATGCCCGTCAGGACCTAAAAGATGGTGAACCACGCCAGAAAGGAAACTCTGATGGAGGCCCGCAGCGATACTGACGTGCAAATCATATGTCTGACTTGGGTATAGGGGTGAAAGACTAATCGAATCATCTAGTAGCTGGTTCCCTCTGAAGTTTTCATCAGGATAGCTGGAGCCCCTGATGAGTTTTATCGGGTAAAGCCAATGATTAGAGGCATCAGGGGTGTAACACCCTCGACCTATTCTCAAACTTTAAATAGGTAAGACGATGCAATTGCTTCATTGAGTCACACCACAGAATTGAGAGCTTCAAGTGGGCCATTTTTGGTACGCAGAATTGGAGATGCAGGATGAACTGAAAGCTGGGTTATGGTGCCCAACTACGTGCTAACCCAAAACCCACAAAGGGTGTTAGTCGATTAAGACAGCAGGACGGTGGTCACGAAAATTGAAATCCACTAAAGAGTGTGTAACAACTCACCTGTCGAATCAACTAGCCCCAAAAATGGATGGCGCTTAAGCGCACGACCTATACTCGACCGTCGAGGTAAGGCTAGGCCCCGATGAGTAGGAGGGCATGACATTCATCGCAAAACCCAACGTCGGTGTAGATCTTGGTGGTAGTAGCAAATATTCAAATGAGAACTTTGAAGGTCGAAAAAGGGAAAGGTTCTATGTGAACGGCACTTGCACATGGGTTAGTTGATCCTGAGAGACAGGGAAAGCCCATCCGACAGCATGTCTCACGTGAACTTCAAAAAGGAATCGGGTTAAAATTCCTGAATCGGGACGCAATGGCTGACAGCAACGTTAGGGAGTCCAGAGACGTCGATGAGGGCCTCAGGAAGAGTTATCTTTTCTGTTTAACAGCCCATCCACCCTGGAAATGGGTCAGCTAGAGGTAGGGTCCAGTGGTCAGAAGAGCATCGCACGTCATGTGGTGTCTGGTGCACCCTTGGCGGCCCTTGAAAATTCAGAGGACCGAGTGCCATCTGTGCCTGGTCGAACTCATAACCACATCAGGTCTCCAAGGTCTATAGCCTCTAGTCAATGGAACAATGTAGGCAAGGAAAGTCGGCAAAATGGATCCATAACCTCAGGAAAAGGATTGGCTCTGAAGGCTGGGCATGGGGGTCCCAGTCCCGAACCCATCAGCTGTCAGTGCATTGCTCAAGCTGCTCCCACGGTGAGAGCGGGTCACCGCGTGCCGGTTGAGGGATGAACTAGGAATAGCTCCCTCGAGGGCCTTCCCTGGGTGATGAACAATCGACTCAAAACTGGTACGGACAAGGGTAATCTGACTATTTAATTAAAACAAAGGATTGTGATGGTCCCTACGGATGCTCACGCAATGTGATTTCTACCTAGTGCTCTGAATATCAAAGTGAAGAAATTCAACCAAGCACGGGTAAACGACATGAGTAACTATGACTCTCTTAAGGTAGCTAAATGCCTCTTCATCTAATTAGTGAGGCGCATGAATGGATTAACGAGATTCCCACTGTCCTTGTCTACTATCAAATGAAACCACAGCCAAGGGAACGGGCTTGGTGGAATCAGCAGGGAAAGAAGACCCTGTTGAGCTTAACTCTAGTCCGACTTTGTGAAATGACTTGAAAGGTGTAAGATAAGTGGGAGCCCCCGAGTGAAATTGAAATACCACTACTTTTAATGTTATTTTACTCATTTCGTGAATCGGAGGCAGGGCATGACCCATTCTTTTGGGCCCAAGCTTAGCCTCGATCGGTTGATCTGGGTAGAAGACATTGTCAGGTGGAGAGTTTGGCTAGGGCGGCACATCTATTAAAAGATAACACCGATGTCCTAAGATGAGCTTAATGAGAATAGAAATCTCGTCTGGAACAAAAGGGTAAAAGCTCATTTGATTCTGATTTCTAGTATGAATACAAATCTTGAAAGTGTGGCCTATCGATCCTTTAGACCTTCAGGATTTGAAACTAGAGGTGTCAAAAAAGTTACCATAGGGATAACTGGCTTGTGGCAGCCAAGCGTTCATAGCGACGTTGCTTTTTGATCCTTCGATGTTGGCTCTTCCTATCATTGTGAAGCAAAATTCACCAAGTGTTGGATTGTTCACCCACCAACAGGGAACGTGAGCTGGGTTTAGACCATCATGAGATAGGTTAGTTTTACCCTACTGATGGCAATGTCGCGATAGTAATTCAACCTAGTACGAGAGGAACCGTTGATTCGCACAATTGGTCATCGTGCTTGGTTAAAAAGCTAGTGGCTGAAGCTATCATGCACTGGATTAGGATTGAACGCCTCTAAGTCAAAATCTGGGCTAGAAGCGACGCGCACGCCCGTCGCCTGATTGCCAACCCACAGTAGGGGCCCATGGCCCTCAAGGACAGGTGTCGTAGGTGCAGCCCTCGGGGTGGACGAGCCGCACGGGCTTCCTTTGAGCTTAATTCCCATCGAGCAATGGGTAGAATCCTTTGCAAATGACTTAAATACATGAGGGCGTATTGTAAGTGGTAGAGTGGCCTTGCTGCCACGATTCACTGAGATTCAGCCCTTTGTCACTTCGATTCGTCCCTCCCTCCCCTTCTTCCACCTACCTTCCTTCTTTTCACATCGCCTCCCTCCGAGGTTGGGCATGACCCGAGGCCTTCCATCCCTCGGTCCTGATCAGGAACGAACTTTGTTCACCCCAATCGGCCCATGAAACGAGTGTACGGGCACTAAACCAACCACGAGGGCAAGATGCATGAGCTAAGGATCCCGCTACAGGTTCCCTTTAGTTGTTGCCCCAAACGCCATCGATAGCATCTAGCCCTTGGTTGGTCAAGACTGGGAATGCACTACGTATGCCTAAGCCAACCCATGAAACAAGCGTGCGGGCATTGAGCCGATCGGAGAGCCAGAATGCACAAGCTAGGGATAGACTCGATCCCCCTCGATGTGCTGTGGATCCTGCTATGGGTCCCTCAGTTCGATTGGGACTTAGACTTGGAATGAACTCCGTATGCCTAAGTCAACCCACGAAACGAGCATCCGGACGCTGAGTCGACCAGAGAGGTAAAATGCATTAGTCAAGGATCAACCCGATCCCCCTCTGCGTGCTATCAATCCTACTGTAGGTCTCTTTGTCTAACTGGGGCTTAGACTAGGAATGAACTCTGTATGCCTAAGTTAACCCATGAAACGAGCGTGCAGACACTAAGTCGACCAGAGAGGTAGGATGTTCAAGCCGAGGATCGGCCCAATCCCCCTCTGCATACTACCGATCTTGCTGCGGGTCCTGCTGCCCCAACCCTCAATCTAGTCTGAACTTAGACTGGAAATGAACTCCATATTCATAGACTGGGAATGAACTCTGTATGCCTAAGTCAACCTACAAAACTAGCAAGTGGCACTGAACAGGCCAGAGAGGCAGGATGCACAAGCTAAGGATCAGTCTGGTCCCCCACTGCGTACTGCCACAACCCTCGGTCTGATCTGATCTTAGACTGGGAATGAACTCCGTATGCCTAAGTTGACCTAAGAAATAAACAGGCAGGCATTACGTTGGCCAAAAAGGTAGGATGCGCAAGCTGAGGATCGGCCAGGTTCCCTTCTGCGTGCTGCCAATCCTATTGTGGGTCCTACTACCACAACCCTTGGTTCGGTCAGAGCTTAGACTGGAAATTAACTCTGTATGCTGAAGCCATTTTTATGGCCCATGAATTCATATGAGCCCTCCCCAATGCTCGCACACCACGCGCAGGTGTCTTAAGCCCAGACCGAGCACCAATGCACGCCATGACCGGGTGGTAGGTGGGTTTAGGCACATCTTCATATTTCTACCATGCCAATACCATTTTTATGGCCTGTGAATTCACATGAGCACTCCCTAGCACCCGCACACCATGCACGGGTGTCTTGAGCCTAGACCGAGTACCATGCATGCCATGATCAGGCGATAGGTGGTTTTAGGTACATCTTCATATTTCTGCCATGCCAATGCCATTTTTATGGCTTGTAAAGTCTTACAATGGTCCCCTAAGCCTTCATTTGATGTTTCATGGCAAGATGACTCGTTTTTTATTTTTCATGATTTTCAAAAGTTTTTACGGTTTGGGATTTTTTAAAATTTTTTTAGGAGTTTGGCCCTAAATTTGGTAAATGTGATCCTTGTATTTTTTTTTGGCATGCACAAAAAAATTTAGCTAAAAACTCAAAGTGTAGAAGATTTTGTGACCATTTGAAAAAAGTGTCCCCATTTCAGACACTTGAATGGCTACTGGCAGCAAACCTATAAAATCTCATATGCTCATTAAGGGGGTGTGAGTTCTCAAGGTTTGTTAAGGGATAAGGGGCCAATATAAGGGCCAAGTACCAGCACCCAGCGCACATCATGTGCGCACACCCCCCGACCCCCCCAATCATCGAAACCGTTATTGTCGTCAGTCAGGTTCTCTGGCAATGCTTTGGAGAAGGCGCCCTGAGCAAAAAAAATGTGTCATCAGCACATGCCTAAGCCTAGCATGTGCATCGTGGCTCAAAATTGAACTTCGACCAAGGCCTCGACCATCAACGGCACATGATGGCGTATGGTGATGGCACATGCATCGACCATGATCGGCACGGGCTGCCCTTTGGTAACAGGCACTTGCCTCGACCACCATCGGCACTAGCTGGCCCTTGGTACAGGTGTCACACCCGGGGGATGCCGCCAGGCCACATCAGGTGCACCAACAGGTGAGCCAGAGGTTAAGGTCCAACACCAGGAGTGCTGCGGGCATTTACGCGCAAGGCCTAGGAGACAAACCAGAACGCCTGCCTAGCTTGTAGTTAGCCTGTGAGGCCAAAGCCTGGCTTATAGGCTGCTTCACACCATATCTAAAGGGGCCCAAGGTGAGAGATACGCAAGTGAATTTTTGAAAGCTTGTAGGATCAGTAGGAGCCTCCTAGCAGATTTGGTTATCCCTAGAATTTAAGAGTTTGAATCCTGATTGATTGTAATATTTTGTAATCCCTTGATGTTTAGCCTTTTATTCTAGGGATATTGCCATTAAGTGTAGCTAGAGCCTTGACTATAAATAGAGGGTTGTTCCACCCTATTTGTACACCATCAAACACTTCTGTTTCAGTGAATACAAAGCATATTTCTAGCATTTTGCCTTGTTATCCTATTTCTCTTTAACTTACGTAATCAGCCTTCCCATTGTTCTAGTGTCTGCATGCTTATGTTTTGGCTAACTTAGGCATTAAAAGAGGAGATCCAAGCCTAAAGCTACATGGATTCTGAGTCTAAAGTCAGAGCCTGTGACAGTTGGTATTAGAGCAAGTTTGGTTCTGCTATTTATGTTGTGCAGGTTAGATCATGATTGAGGAGATGGATCCCCAAAGTGACGTTGCTAGCCAACAACCAGAGGCCTAAGAGCAGGGGCGTGGAAGAGGCAAGAAAGCCAGTTTAAGAGATATATGGTCTACCATGGACGGTAGGCTGGCCAAGGTGGAGGTCACCCTGGGCGATATGAAAGAGAACTTAAGGAAATGGAGACTCACATTGCATTGCTAGACTCCATAGGGGAGGAGATCCAAGGTAAGCTACAAGCTACTCTTAATAAAGCATGGACTTGATCAACTAAAGGAATGAGGCCTTGAAGGCTGAAGTGCTAACCTTGTGCAATGGCATGGAGGCCATGCGTCACCAGATGGAGGAGCTTGCCAGCGAGCTCGTTGCTTGCAAGACTACCATTAGGAATGGCATGTTTGTTGGAGTGTCCAAGTCCAAGATGGATGTCCCCAAGCCTAAAGAGTTTAAGGGAACTAGGGTGGCTAAGGAAGTAAATAGACAACTACCTATGGGGTATGAAGAAGTATTTCCAGGCCATGGGCATGCAAGATGAGGCAATAAAGGTAAGCACCGCTACTATGTATCACACTGATGTAGCCTTGTTGTGGTGGAGGCGCACATGTGATGATGTTAGGCATGGGAGCACCAAGATTGCAACCTAGGCAGAGTTCCAAAAAGAGTTCAGAGAGCAATTTTACCTGGAGTATACCGATGATGAGGCATGGGCAAAGTTACATAGGCTGAGCCAGCAAGGGGACATAAGGGAGTATGTCCAAAAATTCTCTGAACTGATGCTACAGATCTTGGATCTAGGTAAGAATGATGCCTTATTTGCTTTCATGGATAGGCTGAAGTTATGGGTGAGGCATAAGCTACAACAGAGGGGAGTTCATGACTTGGCTAAAAGCCTGACTACTGTTTGAGTCCTTGATAAGAGTTTAAGCTTCTGAACAAGTTTGAGTCTTCCAAGCCCAAGGGTAAAGGCAAGGATGATAGGGATCAAAAGAAACAGTCCAAGAGGATGGACCGTGATCTGAAGTCCAAGGAAGGAGATCGAGATCATTCAACTAAGGATGGCAAGAGGAAGCCACCAGCAGGTAAGTGGAAAACAAAAGGGGACTGAGAGCCACTAGCATGCTACCTATGTGGAGGGAGCCACATAATGTGTAATTACCCACAAAAGGGTAAGCTGGCTGCTATAAACAAGGATTCTGACGAGAATCTAGAGTCAGGGGCAACAAAGCTTGGGTCATTGGTGCTCAATGCTATCCAAAGTAAGGGGAGCCATAAGCTAAAAGGCTTGATGTTTGCAGATCTGATGGTTTCGGATCAGAAGGTGAGCACACTGGTGGACACTAGTGCCTCACATCTTTTTATTTCTAGTGATGGAGCTCGGAAGCTCAGACTAAAGGTGCAGAAAGGGATTGGTACCATTAAATCAATGAACTCCAAAGAGATTCCAACCATTGGAGTAACACAGGGAGTGGAGTTGCAGCTTGGAAACTAGAAAAGCAAGGAAACCATAGAGGTAATACACCTTGATGACTATGAGTTTGTGATTGGGTTGGATTTTCTTGTTCGGATTAACACCGTTTTTGTGCCTTTTGCCAATTGTATTTGTATCTTGGATGCACGGTGCCAATGCCTAATACCATTGAGGAAGGGTCAGAGTTGGGTTCCAGGTGGTGTCAGCCATCCAATTTGCCAAGGTAGTAAGTAGAGAAGAAGACACGTTCTTGGCAGCCCTGAAGTATGAGGAGCCAAGGGAGAAGGAGATTGAGTCACCTTTAGAGGTGCTAAAGGTGTTAAAGACCTTTAGTGATGTGATACCCATAAAGCTACCTAGTCAGCTACCACCTAAGAAGAAGGTGGACCACAAGATCGAGCTGGTGTTCGAGGCCAAGTCACCAGCTAGAGCCCCTTATCGAATGTCCCCACCAAAGTTGAAAGAGTTAAGGTAGCAGCTCAAAAAGTTAGTTGATGCTGGCTTCATCAGGCCATCGAAGGTACCAAATGGTGTATCAGTTCTATTCCAGCGCAAGCATGATGGGTCATTGTGGCTGTGCATAGACTATTAGGCTTTGAACAAGTTGACCATCAAGAACAAGTACCCTATCCCACTCATTGCAGACTTGTTCGACTAACTTGGGAGCGCAAGGTGGTTCACCAAGTTGGATTTGAGGTCGGGCTACTACCAAGTTAGGATTACGGAGGGAGATGAGCCAAAGATAGCATTTGTCACTCGGTATGGTTCATATGAGTTCCTGGTTATGCCCTTCAAACTCATGAATGCCCTAGCAACATTTTGCACCTTTATGAACAAGGTACTTCATCATTCCTTGATCGATTTGTTGTGGTTTATTTGGATGACATTGTGATCTACAGCCAGACTTTGGGAAAGCATGTAGACCACTTGAGATAGGTGTTCGAGGTGTTGTGGGTGCATAAGCTATTTGTCAAGAGGGAGAAGTGCTCATTCACCCAGCAAGAGATCTCGTTCCTAGGCTACATAGTGAGAGATGGCAAGATACGCATGGATGAAGGCAAAGTGCATGCCATCTTGGAGTGGGAACCGCCATCTAAGGTCACTAAGTTAAGGTCATTCCTTGGGCTAGTTAACTACTACAGGCACTTCATCAAAGGTCACTTAGCAATAGCCATGCCATTGACTGACTTGCTAAAGAAAGGGAGAGCATGGGAGTGGAGTGAAAGGTGCCAAGAAGCCTTTGATAGGTTGAAGTCGGCTATGACCGAAGAGCCAGTCTTGGCCTTGCCAGACCATGCCAAGCCATATGATGTACATACAGATGCATCAAACTTTGCCATAGGGGGCGTGTTGATGCAGGAGGGACATTCAGTCATGTTCAAAAGTAGGAAGCTAAACAAGACTGAGCGTAAGTACACGGTCCAAGAGAAAAAGATGACTGCAGTGGTGCACTGTTTGCACACTTGATGTCATTACCTGTTGGGGTTGAGGTTCGTAGTTAGGATGGACAATGTGGTGACCAACTACTTCCAGACGCAGAAGAAGCTATCCCTCAAGTAGGCGAGATGGTAAGATTTTCTTACAAAATTTGATTTCCAAATGAAATACAAACCGAGGTAGGCGAACCTGGTGGCAGATGCCCTGAGCATGAAGGCTAACTTTACTGCCATTAGCCAACCAGAAAGGGTCACTGGTGCGTATCAAGGAGGGACTTACGCATGATCCTATAGCCAAGGCTCTTATGGAGTACGCCCAGTAAGGTAAAACTAGGCGATTCTAGGTGCAAGATGGTTTGTTGTACACTAGGGGTAGTAAACTATTTATGCCGTAGCATGGGAAGCTCCACAAGGAAGTTTTGCAAGAGTTCCATGATTCAAGGTATGCTGGACACCCAGGAGTGAGCCACACCTTGGCATTGCTAGAGGACCGATACTACTGGCCGTACATGAGGGACGATGTGAAGACTTATCTTATATGCCAACAGGACAAGGTGGAGCTCAAAAACCAGGCGGTTTCTTGGAGCCATTGCCAGTGCTAGAGCAACCATGGGAGAGTGTTTCTTGGACTTTATAGTCAGTTTACCCAAAGCAGAGGGGTTTGGAAGCATCATGGTAGTGGTGGACAGGTTTTCCAAGTATAGAATCTTCATTCTAGCAACCAAGGAGTGCCCAGCCGAGGAGGCAGCTCAATTGTTCCTGAAGAACATGGTTAAGTACTGTGGAGTGCCAAGGACCATTGTTAGTGATCGGGATGGGCGTTTCACGGGTAGGTTCTAGACTGAGTTGTTCAAGCTATTAGGGTCAGACTTGAACTTTTCCACCAGCATGCATCTGCAGACCGATGGGCAGATAGAGCATGTGAATGGACTATTGGAGGTCTACCTCAGGCACTATGTGAGTGCCACAAAAAGGGACTGGACAAAGCTACTAGATGTTACGCAGTTTTCCTACAACTCGTAAAAGAGCAAGGCAATGAACCAGAGCCCATTTGAGGTTTTGATAGGTCAACAACCACTAACACCCGGTTCGATTATCGTAAGTTATACAGGGCCAAATCTAGTAGTATACAATTTGCCAAGGTGTGGTAGGAGCAAATTGACTTGGCCAGAGTCTGTCTACACAAGACAGCAAAGAGGTCAAAGAAGTGGGTAGACCAGAATAGACGGGACATATAGTTTTAGGTTGAAGACTTGGTGTTGGTAAAGCTACATCCCATTGTATGCCACAGGGGGCTGCACAAAGGCCTAGTCCAGAGGAATGAAGGACCTTTTCGAGTAGTCCAGAGGGTAGGCAAGGTTGCCTACAAGTTGGATATGCCACCCAAGCTGAAGGTACATTCGGTGTTCCATGTAAGCATGCTCAAGCCATTCCATGAGGATGAGAGAGATCCATAGTATTTCAACCTAGTATGAGAGGAATCGTTGATTCATACAATTGGTCATCACGCTTGGTTGAAAAGCCAGTAGTATGAAGCTACCGTGCGCTGGATTATGACTGAACACCTCTAAGTCAGAATCTGAGCTAGAAGCAACGCGCGCGCTCGTTACCCGATTGTCGACCCACAATAAGGGCCCATAGCCCCTAAAGGAACGTGTCGTAGGTGCAACCCCCACTGTGGACGAGCCACATGAGCCTCATTGGAGCTCAATTCCCACCAAACAATGGGTAGAATCCCTTGCAGATGCCTTAAATACGTGACGGGGTATTGTAAGTGGCTAAGTGGCCTTGCTGCCACGATCCACTAAGATTTAGCTTTTTGTCACTTCGATTTGTCCCTCCCGCCCTTCCCCTATCAACCTTCCTTCTTTTCACGCTGCCCTCCTCTAGGGTTACACATGACCCGGGGCCCTCCGTCCCTTGATCCTGATCGAGAATGAACTCCGCTCACCCCAATCAACCCATGAAATGAGCGTGCGGGCACTAAACCAACCACGAAAGCAGGATGCACAAGCCAAAGATCTCACTATAGGTCCCTCTCGGTGGTTGCCACAAATGCTGTCGATAGCATCTGGCCCTTGGTTGGTCAAGACTGGGAATGCACTATGTATGCCTATGTTAACCCATGAAACGAACATGCGAGCACTAAGCTGGCCAGAGAGACAGAATGTGCAAGCTAGGGATTAACCCAATCCCTCTCGATGTACTGTGGATCCTACTGTGGTCCCTTGGTTCGGCTGGGGCTTAGATTGGAAATGAACTTTGTATGCCTAAGTCAACCCATAAAATGAGTGTATGGGCACTGAACCGACCAAAGAGGTAGGATACATAAGCCGAGGATCGACTTGGTCCCCCTCTGCGTGCTACAAATCCTGTTGCGAGTCCCTCAATCTAGCTGGGGCTTAGACTAGGAATGAACTCCGTATGCCTATGTCAACCCATGAAACAAACATGCGAGCGTTGAGCCGGTCAGAGAGCTAAGATGTGCAAGCTAAGATATGCAAGCTATGGATCGACCTGATCCCCTTCTACGTGCTACGGATGTTACTGCAAGTCCCTTGGTCTGGCTGGGGCTTAGACTGGGAATGAACTCCGTATGCCTAAGTCAACCCATGAAATGAGCATGCGAGCACTGAGCCGGCCAGAGAGGTAGAATACGCAAGCTGAAGATTGACCCGGTCCGCCTCTACGTGTTATCGATCCTCTTGCGGGTCTTGCTACACAACCATCAGTCCGGTCTGAGCTTAGACTGGGAATGAACTTCATATGCTTAAACTGGGAATGAACTCTATATGCCTAAGTCAACCTATGAAATGAGCGTGCGAGCACTGAGCCAGCCAGAGAGGTAGGATGCGTAAGCTAAGGATCAACTCAATCCCACTCTACGTGCTGTCGATCCTGATGCGGGTCCTACTGTCACAACCCTTGGTCTGGTCTGAGCTTAAGCTAGGAATGAACTTCGTATGCCTATGTCAACCTACGAAACAAGTGGGCAGGCACTGCGTCGGCCAGAGAGGTAGGATGCGTAAGCTGAGGATCGATCGGGTTCCCCTTTGCATGCTATCGATCCTGCTGCGGCTCTTGCTACCACAACCCTTGGTCCGATCAGAGCTTAGACTGGGAATAAAATATGTATGCCAAAGCCATTTTTGTGGCCCATGAATTCATATGAGCCCTCCCCAATGCCCGTGCACCACGCACAGGTGCCTGAGCCTGAGCCGAGCACCAATGGGTGCCACGATTTGGTGGTAGGTGGGTTTAGGCACATCTTGATATTTCTGCCATGCCAATATCATTTTTATGGCCTATGAATTCACATGAGCACTCGCCAGTGCCCGCACACCATGTGAGAGTGTCCAAAACCTGGGCCAAGCACCATGCATGCCACGATCGGGTGATAGGTGGGTTTAGGCACATCTTCATATTTTTGCCATGCCAATGCCAATTTTATGGCTTGTAAATTCACATAATGGTCCTCGAAGCCGTCATGTGAAGTTTCATGGCAAGATGACTCGTTTTCTATTTTTCACGATTTTCAAAATTTTTTATGATTCAGGATTTTTTAAAAAGAGTTTTGGCCCCAAATTTGGTATATGTGATCATCGTATTTTTGTTGGCATGCACAAAAAAATTCAGCTAAAAACTCTAAGTGTAGAAAATGTTGTGACCATTTGAGAAAAAGTCCCCATTTCAGATACTTGAATGGCTACTGGCAGTAAACCTGTAAAATCTCATATGCTGTTTAAGAGGGTGTGAGTTCTCAAGGTTTGTTGAGAGATAAGGGCCAATATAAAGGCCAAGTACCAGCACCCATCGCACATCATGTGCGCACACCCCCCGTCCCCCATATTGCAGGAACCTCCGATGTCGTCGGTCAGGTTCTCTGGCGATGCTCCAAAGATGTTGCCCCGGGCAAAAAAAATGCAGCACCAGCACATGCCCTAGACCAAAATTTACACTGTGGCTCAAAATCAAACTTCGACCAAGGCCTCAACCATCAATGGCACATGATGCCGCATGGTGATGGCACATGCATCGACCATCATCGGCACAGGTTGCCCTTTGGTACGGGCACTTACCTCGACCGCCATCGGCACATGTTGGACCTTAGTACAGGCACTTGCCTTGACCACCATCGACACATGCATGCCCTGATGAGCATCAACAGAAGATGGCCCTTGGTGCGGGTGGTTGCTTTGAGCACCATCGGCACTTGTTGGGCATTGGTGTGGGTGTCATGGGCTCTGACCTTAGACTCAGAATACGTGCGACCTTAGGCTTGGAATCTTCTCCTTTATGCCTAAGTCAGCCTAAAACACAAGTGTGTAGGCACTAGAACAATAGGAAGGGCTAATTACGCAAGTTAAAGAGAAACAGGATAACAAGGCAGAATGCTGGAAATATGCTCTGTATTCACTGAAACAGAAGTGCTTGATGGTGTACAAATGAGAGTGGAGTAGCCTTCTATTTATAGCTGAGGCTCCAGCTACACTTAATGGCAATATCCCTAGAATAAAGGTTAAAATCAAGGAATTACAAAGATTACAATCAATCAAGATTCTAACTCCTGAATTCTAGGGTCAATCAAATCTACCAGAGGTTCCTGCTGATCCTGCAAGCTTCCAGAAGATTCACTTGTGTATCTCCCACCTTGGGCCCCTCTGGATGTGGTGCGATCAGCCTGCAGGCTAAGCCTTGGCCTCACGGGCTGGCTTGCAAGCTAGGCAGGCATTCTGGCCTTGTCTCCTAGGCCTTGCACATAAATACCCACCAGCGCGTCTTGTGTGCGGGCCTCAACCTCTGGCTCGCATGTTGGTGCGCCTGATGTGCTTGGTGCACCCGCCCAGGTGTGACATTCTCTCCCACTGATTGTGCAATGCCCTTGTTACGTCTTCTACATGGTACTGCCTGATCTGGTGCCTGAACTACCATAAGTCCTCTGCTGGTTCCCAGCTCGCCTTACTATCTGGAAGTCCCTTCTAGTGCACTAAGTACTATTGTCTTGGTTGGTAGTTTTTCAGTCTCACCTCTCGATCAGCTATGATGCTGTGGACCTCCTTCTCATATGAGGCCCTTGCTCCCAATGGTGCATGCTTTGACTTGTTCATCTTGGATCCCTCTCATCTTCATGGAACGGCTTAAACATGCTTACATGAAACACCGGGTGTACCCTCAGCTTGGGTGGCATATCCAACTTGTAGGCAACCTTGCCTACCCTCTTGACTACTCAGAAAGGTCCCTCATACCTCTGGACTAGGCCTTTGTACAGCCCCTTGTGGGGCACAATGGGATGCAGCTTCACCAACACCAAGTCTCCAACCTGGAACTACATGTCTCGCCTATTCTGGTTTGCCCACTTTTTCGACCTCTTTGCCACCTTGTGTAGACAGACTCTAGCTAAGTCAGTTTGCTCTTGCCATGCCTTGGCAAACTTGTATGCTGCTGGATTCAACCCTCTATAATCTGTAGCAATCAAACTAGGTGTTAGTGGTTGTTGCCCTGTCACAACCTCAAATGGGCTCTGGTTTGTTACCTCGCTCTTTTGCAAGTTGTAGGAAAACTGTGCAACATCTAGTAGCTTTGGCCAGTCCCTTTGTGTGGCAATCACATAGTGCCTGAGGTAGACCTCCAATAGTCCATTCACACACTCAGTCTGCCCATCAATCTGTGGATGCATGCTGGTTGAAAAGTTCCTCAGTCCAGAACCTGCCCGTGAAACACCTGTCCCAATCACTAACAATGGTTCTCGACACTCCCCAGTACTTAACCATGTTTTTCAGGAACAATCGAGCTGCCTCCTCAGCTAGGCACTCCTTGGTTGTTGGGATGAAGAGTTGTTGGAATGAAGATTCCATACTTGGAAAACCTGTCCACCACTACCACGATGCTTTCAAACCCCTCTTCTTTGGGTAGACCGACTATAAAGTCCAAAGAAACACTTTCTCATGGTCGCTCTGGCACTGGCAATGGCTCTAAGAGACCACCTGGTTTCTTGAGCTCCATCTTGTCTTGTTGGCACACAAGATAAGTCTTCACATAGGCCTCCACATCGTCCCTCATGTGCGGCTAGTAGTATCGGTCCTCTAGCAACACCAAGGTGCGGCTCACTCCTGGGTGTCCAGCCTACCTTGATTCATGGCACTCTTGCAAAACTTCCTTGCGGAGCTTCCCATGCTACGGCACAAATAGTCTACTACCCCTGGTGTACAACAAACCATCTTGCACCCTAAACCACCTAGTTTTACCTTGCTGGGCGTACTCCATAAGAGCCTTGGCTGTAGGATCATGCGTAAGTCTCTCTTTGATGTATGGCACCAGTGACACCTCTGGTTGGCTAATGGCAGCAAGGTTACCTTTCGCTCAGGGCACCCCAGCTTGTACTCCATCTGGAAATCAAATTTTGTAAGAAAATCTTACCATCTTGCCTGTATGGGGGACAGCTTCTTCTACGTCTAGAAGTAGCTGGTTGCCACATTGTCCATCCTAACCACGAACCTCAACCCCAACAGGTAATGGCGCCAAGTGCACAAGTAGTGCACCACTGCAATTATCTCTTTCTCTTGGACCGTGTACTTACGCTCAGTCTCATTCAGCTTCTTACTCTCGAACGTGACTGGATGTTCCTCCTACATTAACGTGCCCCCTATGGCAAAGTCTAATGCATCCGTATGCACCTCATACGACTTGGCATGGTCTGGCAAGGCCAAGACTGGCTCCTCGATCATAACCTACTTCAACTTATCAGAGGCTTCCTGGCACCCTGCGCTCTACTCCCATGCTCTCCTTTTTTGAGCAAGTCAGTCAATGGCGTGGCTATCGCTAAGTGACCTTTGATGAAGGCCTGTAGTAGTTAACTAGCCCAAGGAATGACCTTAGTTCAGTGACCTTGGCTGGCGGTTCCCACTCCAGGATGGTGTGCAGCTTGCCTTCATCCATACGTATCCTGCCACCTCCCACTATGTGGCCTAGGAATGGGATCTCTTGCTGGGTGAATAAGCACTTCTCCCTCTTAAAAACTAGCTTGTGCACCCGCAACGCCTTGAACACTTGTCTCAAGTGGTCTACATACTCTCCCAAAGTCTAGCTATAGATCACAATGTCATCCAAATAAACCACAACAAACCGATCAAAGAATGATTGAAGTACCTTGTTCATAAGGATGCAAAACGTTGCTGGGGCATTCATGAGTCTGAATGGCATGACCAAGAACTCATACGAACCATACCGAGTGACACATGCTATCTTTGGCTCATCTCCCTCCGTGATCCTGACTTGGTAGTAGCCCAACCTCAAATCCAGCTTGGTGAACCACCTTGCGCTCCCAAGTTGGTCAAACAAGTCCACAATGAGTGGGATAGGATACTTGTTCTTGATGGTCAGCTTGTTCAAAGCCCGATAGTCTATGCACAACCACAATGACCCATCATGCTTACACTAAAATAAAACTGATGCACCATATGGTGCCTTTGATGGCCTGATGAAACCAGCATCAACTAACTCTTTGAGCTACTTCCTTAACTCTTCCAACTCTGGTAGGGGCATTTGGTAAGGGGCTCTAACTGATGGCTCGACCTCGGACACTAGCTCAATCTTGTGGTCCACCTCTCTCTTAGGTGGTAGCTGGCTAGGTAGCTTTACGGGCATTACATCACTAAAAGTTTTCAGTACCTTTAGCACCTCCAAGGGTGACTCGGTCTCCTTCTCCCTTGGCTCATCATACTTTAGGGCTGCCAAGAAGCTTTCTTCTTCTCTGCTTACCATCTTGGCAAATTGGATGGCTGACACCACCCTTGATCTAACTTTAGACCCTCATTTCAATGGCACTATGCATTGGCATTATGCACCCGAGATGCAAATGCAATTGGCAAAAGGCGTAAAGAGGATGTTAATCTGAACAAAGAAATCCAACCCAATCAAATTCATAGTCGTCAAGGGGTATTACCTCTATGGTCTCCTTGCCTTTCCAATCTCCAAGCTGTAACTCCATTCCTCATACTACTCCAATGGCTAGAACCTCTTTGGAGTTCACCAATTTAATGGTACCAATCCTTTTTTACACCTTTAGTCTGAGTTTCTGGACTCTATCACTTGAAATAAAAAGATGTGAGGCACCTGTGTCCACCAGTGCGCTCACCTTCTGACCCACAACCATCAGATCCACAAACATCAAGCCCTTTGGCTTACGACTCCCCTTACACTAGACAGCATTGAGCACCAATGACCTAAGCTTTACTGCCTCTGACTTTGGCTCCTCGTCAGACTCCTTGTCTACAGCAGCCAGCTTGCCTTTTTATGGGTAATTACAGGCTATGTGGCTCTCTCCACAAAAGGTAGCATGCTAGTGGCTCTTAGTACCCCTTGCTTTCCACTTGCTTGCTGATGGCTTCCTCTCGCCATCCTTGGTTAAAGGGTCTCGATCTCCAACCTTGGACTCCCGATCACGTTCCTTCCCTTTGGATTGCTTATTCTGGACCCTATCATCCCTGCCCTTACCCTCGGGCTTAGAGGACTCGAACTTGTTCAGAGGCTTAAAGCTTAAACTCTATCAAGGACTCAGCAGTAGTCATGGCTTTAGCCAAGTCATGAACTCCCCTCCGTTGTAGCTCATGCTTCACCCACGATTTCAGCCCATCCATGAAAGTAAATAAGGCATTATTTTCTCTTAGATCTGAGATCTATAGCATTAGTTCAGATAATTTCTGGACATACTCCCTTATGTCCTTTTGCTAGCTCAGCCTGTGCAACTTTACCCGTGCCTCATCATCGGCATACTTTGGGTAAAATTACTCCCTGTGCTCTTTTTGGAACTCTACCCAGGTTCCAATCTTCGCGCTCCCATGCCTAACATAATCACCCCTGTGCCTTTACCACAATAAGGCTACATCAATGAGATACATAGCAGCGGTGCTTACCTTTATTGTCTCGTCCTGCATGCCCATGGCCAGGAAATATTGCCCCATACCCTATAGGTAGTTGTCTACTTCCTTGGCCACCCTAGTTCCCTTGAACTCTTTAGGCTTGGGGACATCCATCCTGGACTTAGACACTTCAACAAACATGCCATTCCCAATGGCAGTCTTGCAAGCAACGAGCTCACTGGCAGGCTCCTCCATCCGTTGGTGCATGGCCTCCATGCCATCGCGCAAGGTCATGACTTCAGCCTCTAAGGTCTCATTCTTTTAGGTGATCACGTCCATGCCTTTATTGAGAGTAGCTTGTCGCTCACCTTGGATCTCCTCCCCCACGGAGTCTAGCGATGCAATGTGAGTCTCCACTTTCTCAAGCTTCTCCTTTATGTCACCCATGGTCACCTCCACCTTAGCCAGCCTACCATCCATGGTAGACCATATATCTCTTGAACTTGCTTTCTCACCTCTTCCACACCCCTACTCCTGGGCTTCTGGTTGTTAGCTAGCAACGTCACTTTGGGATGCCATCTCCTCAATCATGATCTAACCTGCATAACACAAACACGTAAAACTAAACTTGCTCTGATACTAACTATCATGGGCTCCGACCTCAGACTCAAAATCTATGTGGCTTTAGGCTTGGAATCTCCTTCTTTATGCCTAAGTCAGCCTAAAACACAAGCGTGTGGGCACTAGAACAATGGGAAGGACTGATTACGTAAGTTAAAAAGAAATAGGATAACAAGGCAGAATGCTGGAAATATGCTCTGTATTCACTGAAACAGAAGTGTTTGATGGTGTACAAATGAGGGTGTAGCAGCCTTCTATTTATAGTTGAGGCTCTAGCTACACTTAATGGCAATATCCCTAGAATAAAGGCTAAAATCAAGGAATTACAAAGATTACAATCAATCAGGATTCTAACTCCTGAATCGTAGGGCCAACCAAATCTGCCAGGAGGCTCCTGCTGATCCTCCAAGCTTTCAAAAGATTCACTTATGTATCTCCCACTTTGGACCCCTCTGGATGTGGTACGAATAGCCTGTAGGCTAGGCCTTAGCCTCACGGGTTAACCTGCAAGCTGGGCTGGCATTCTAGCCTTCTCTCTTATGCCTTGCATGCAAATACTTGCCAGTGTGCCTGATGTGCTGGCCTCAACATCTAGCTCACTTGCTGGTGTGCCTGATGTGCTTGGTGCACCCGTCCAGGGGTAACATTCTCCCCCACCTGATTATGCAATGTCCTCATTGTATCCTCTGCATGGTACTGCCTGATCTGGTCTTCGAACTACCATAAGTCCTCTGCTGGTTCCCAGCTTGCCTCACTATTTGAAAATCCCTTCCAGTGCACCAAGTACTCTTGTCTTGGTTGATAGTTTTTTTGTCTCACCTTTCGGTCAGCTATGATGTTATGGACCTCCTTCTCATATGAGGCCCTTGCTCCCAATGGCGCACGCTTTGACTCTGCCCATCCTGGATCTCCATCATCCTCATGGAATGGTTTGAGCATGCTTACATGGAACATCGGGCGTACCATCGACTTGGGTGGCATATCCAGCTTGTAGGCAACCTTGCCTACCCTCTTGACTACTCAAAAAGGTCCTTTTATACCTCTGAACTAGGCCTTTGTGTAGCCCCCTATAGTGCACAATGGGATGCAGCTTCACCAACCCTAAGTCTCCAACTTGGAATTGCACGTCCCGCCTATTCTGGTCTACCCACTTCTTCGACCTCTTTGCCGCCTTGTGTAGATAGACTCTGGCCAAGTCAATCTGCTCTTGCCATGCCTTGGCAAACTTGTATTCTATTGGTTTTGGCCCTGTATAACTTACAGTAATCGAATCGGGTGTTAGTGGTTGTTGCCCTATCACAACCTCAAATGGGCTCTGGTTTGTTGCCTCGTTCCTTTGCAATTGTAGGAAAACTGTACAACATCTAGTAGCTTTGGCCAGTCCCTTTGTGTGGCACTCACATAGTGCCTGAGGTAGACCTCCAATAGTCCATTCACATGCTTAGTCTACCCATCGGTCTGTGGATGCATGTTGGTGGAAAAGTTCAAGTCTAACCCTAATAGCTTGATCAACTTAGTCTAGAACCTGCCTGTGAAATGCCCATCCCGACCACTAACAATGGTCCTTGGCACTCCTCAGTACTTAACCATGTTCTTCAGGAACAATCAAGCTACCTCCTCGACTGGGCACTCCTTAGTTGCTGGAATGAAGATTCCATATTTGGAAAACCTGTCCACCATTACCATGATGCTTCCAAACCCCTCTGCTTCAGGTAGATAGACTATAAAGTCAAGAGAAACACTCTCTTATGGTCACTTTGGCACTCGTAATCACTCCAAGAGATTGCTTGGTTTCTTGAGCTCTACCTTGTCCTGTTGGCACACAAGACAAGTCTTCACATATGCCTCCACATCGTCCCTCATGTGTGACTAGTACTACCGATCCTCGATCAGCACCAAGGTACAACTCACTCCTAATGTCCAACCCACCTTGAATCATGGCACTCTTGCAAAACTTCCTTGCAGAGCTTCCCATGCTACGGCACAAATAGTCTACTGCCCTTGGTGTATAACAAACCATCTTGCACCCAAAATCACCTAGTCTTACCTTACTGGGCATACTCCATAAAGAGCTTTGATTGTAGGATTATGCACAAGTCCCTCCTTGATGTGCGGTAATAGTGACCCCTCTTGTTGGCTAATGGCAGCAAGGTTAGCCTTCCTGCTCAGGGTGTCTGCCACCAGGTTCACCCACCCTAGCTAGTACTCCATCTGAAAATTAAATTTCGTAAAAAAATCTTACCATCTCGCCTGCTTGAGGGACAGCTTCTTTTGCATCTGGAAGTAGCTGGTTGCCACATTGTCCATCCTAACCATGAACCTTGACCCCAACAGGTAATGGTGCCAAGTGTGCAAGCAGTGCACCACTGTAATCATCTCATTCTCCTAGACTGTGTACTTATGCTTAGTCTCGTTCAGCTTCCTACTCTCAAACGTTACTGGATGTCCCTCCTACATTAACATGCCCCCTATGCCAAAGTCCGATGCATCTGTATGCACCTCATATGGCTTGGCATGGTCTGGTAAGGCTAAGACTGGCTCTTTGATCATAACCTGTTTCAACCTGTCAAAGGCTTCCTGGCACCCTGTGCTCCACTCCCATGCTCTCCCTTTCTCGAGCAAGTCAGTCAATGGCATGGCTATAGCTGAGTGACCTTTGATGAGGTGCCTGTATTAGTTAACCAGCCCAAGGAATGACCTCAACTTAGTGACCTTAGTTGGCGGTTTCCACTCTAGGATGGCATGCACCTTGCTTTCATCCATGTGTATCCTGCCACCTCTCACTATGTGGCCTAGGAATGGGATCTCCTACTGGGTGAATGAGCACTTCTCCCTCTTGACAAATAGCTTGTGCACCCGTAACACCTTAAACAATTGTCTCAAGTGGTCTACATGCTCTCCTAAAGTCTGGCTGTAGATCACAATGTCATCTAAATAAACCATAACAAATCGATCAAAGAACGACTGAAGTACCTTATTCATAAGGGTGCAGAATGTTACTGGGGCATTCGTGAGTCCGAAAGGCATCACCAAGAACTCATACGAACCATATCGAGTGAGACATGCTGTCTTTGGCTCATCTCCCTCTACGATCCTAACTTGGTAGTAACCCGACCTCAAATCCAGCTTGGTGAACCACCTTAGGCTCCCAAGTTGGTCGAACAAGTCCATAATGAGTGGGATAAGGTACTTGTTCTTGATGGTCAGCTTGTTCAAAGCCTGGTAGTCTATGCACAGCCATAACGACCCATCATGCTTGTGCTAGAATAGAATCGGTGCACCATATGGTACCTTCGATGACCTGATGAAGCCAGCATCAACTAACTCTTTGAGGTGCTTCTTTAACTCCTCCAACTCTGGTAGGGACATTCGCTAAGAGGCTCTAGCTGGTGGCTTAGCCTTGGACACCAGCTGATCTTGTGGTCCACCTCCCTCTTAGGTGGTAGCTGGCTAGATAGCTTTACGGGCATTACATCACTAAAGGTCTTTAGGACCTTTAGCACCTCCAAGGGTGACTCGGTCTCTTTCTCCCTTGGCTCATCATACTTCAGGGTTGCCAAAAAGGTGTTTTCTTCTCTGCTTACCACCTTGGCAAATTGGATGGCTGACACCACCCGTGACCCAACTCTAGACCCTCTCCTCAAAGGTACTAGGCATTGGCACTGTGCATCCAAAATGCAAATGTAATTGGTAAAAGGCACAATAAGGGTGTTAATCCGAACAAGAAAATCCAACCCAATCACAAACTCATAGTCATCAAAGGGTATTACCTCTATGGTCTCCTTACCTTTCTAATCTCCAAGCTACAACTCCACTCCCTGCGCTACTCCAATGCCTCCTTGGAGTTCATCATTTTAATGGTACCAGTCCCTTGCTGCACCTTTAGTCTAAGCTTTTGGGCTCCATCACCTGAAATAAAAAAATGTGAGGCACTTGTGTCCATCATTGTGCTCACCTTCTGACCCGTAACCATTAGATCCGTAAACATCAAGCCCTTTGGCTTGCGGCTCCCTTTACTCTAGATAGCATTAAACACCAATGACCCAAGCTTTGTTGCCTTTATCTCTTGCTCTTCATCAGACTCCTTGTCTATAGCAGCTAACTTACTCTTCTGTGGGCAATTACGTGCTATATGGCTCCCTCTACATAAGTAGCATGCTAGTGGCTCTCGGTCCCCTTTTGCTTTCCACTTGCCTGCTAGTGGCTTCCTCTCACCATCTTTGGTTGAATGGTCTCGGTCCCCATCTTTGGACTCTAGGTCATGGTCCTTCCCCTTAAACTATTTTTTTGGTCCCTCTCGTCCCTACCCTTACCCTTGGGCTTGGAGGACTCAAACTTGTTCAGAGGCTTAAACTCTATCAAGGACTCAGCACTAGTCATGGCTTTAGCCAAGTCATGAACTCCCCTCCGTTGTAGCTCATGCTTCACCTACAGCTTCAGCCCATCCATGAAAGTAAATAAGGCATCCTTCTCACCTAGATCTAAGATCTGTAATGTTAGTTCAGAGAATTTTTGGACATACTCCCTTATGTCCCCTAGCTGGCTTAACTTACGTAACTATGCCCCTGCCTCATCATCAGCATACTACGGGTAAAATTACTCTCTGAACTCTTTTTGAAACTTTGCCCAGGTTCCAATCTCAGCACTTCCATGCCTAATATCATCACACCTGCACCTCCACCACAATAAGGCTACATCAGTGAGATACATAACAATGGTGCTTACCTTTATTGTCTCGTCCTGCATGCCCATGGCCTGGAAATACTGCTTCATACCTCATAAGTAGTTGTCTACTTCCTTGGCCGCCCTAGTTCCCTTGAACTCTTTAGGCTTGGGGACATCCATCTTGGATTTCAACACTTCAGTAAACATGCCATTCCCAATGGCAGTCTTGCAAGTAGTGAGCTCGCTGGCAAGCTCCTCCATCCGCTGGCGCATGGCTTCCATGCCATCACGCAAGGTCAGCACTTCAACCTCCAAGGCCTCATTCCTTTGGGTGATCATGTCCATGCCTTTATTGAGAGTAGCTTGTAGCTCACCTTGGATCTCCTCCCCCATGGTGTCTCGTGATGCAATGTAAGTCCCCACTACCTCAAGCTTCTCCCCCATGTCGCCCATGGTCACCTCCACCTTGGCCAGGCTACCGTCCATGGTAGACCATATATCTCTTGAACTAGCTTTCTTGCCACTTTCACGCCCCTGCTTCTGGGCCTCTGGTTGTTGGCTAGCAATGTCGCTTTGGGATGCCATCTCCTCAATCATGATCTAACCTACACAACACAAACACGTAAAACTGAACTTGTTCTGATACAAACTATCACGAGATCTGACCTCAGACTCAGAATTCATGTGGCCTTAGGCTTGGAATCTCCTTCTTTATGCCTAAGTCAGCTTAAAACACAAGTGTGTGGGCACTAGAACAATGGGGATGGTTGATTATACAATTTAAGGAGAAACAGGTTAACAAGGTAAATACTAGAAATATGCTCTATCTTCACTGAAACAGATGTGTTTGATGGTGTACAAATGAGGGTCGAGCAGCCCTTTATTTATAGTTGAGGCTTCAGCTACACTTCATGGCAATATCCCTAGAATAAAGGCTAAAATCAAGGAATTACAAAGATTACAATCAATCAAGATTCTAACTTTTGAATCGTAGGGTCAACCAAATCTGCCAGGAGGCATCAACTGATCTTGTAGGCCCCTGTAGTAGTTAACTAGCCCAAAGAATGACCTCAACTCAGTAACCTTGGCTGGCGGTTCCCACTCTAAGATGGCATGCACCTTGCCTTCATCCATTTGTATCTTGCCATCTCCCACTATGTAGCCTAAGAATAGGATCTCCTGCTGGGTGAATGAGCGTTTCTCCCTTTTGACAAACAGCTTGTGCACCCATAACACCTCGAACACCTGTCTCAAGTGGTCTACATGCTCTCCCAAAGTCTGGCTGTAGATCATAATGTCATCCGAATAAACCACAATAAATCGATCAAAAAATGACTAAAGTACCTTGTTCATAAGGGTGCAAAATTTTGTTGGGGCATTCGTGAGTTTGAAAGGCATCACCAAGAACTCATACGAACCATACCAGTAACACATGCTATCTTTGGCTTATCTCCCTCTATGATTATGACTTGGTAGTAACCCAACCTCAAATCCAATTTAGTGAACCACCTTGCACTCCCAAGTTTGTCGAACAAGTTCGTAATAAGTGGGACAGGGTACTTGTTCTTGATGGTCAGCTTGTTCAAAGCTCGGTAGTCTATGCACAACCACAATGACCTATCATGCTTATGCTGGAATAGAACCGGTGCACCATATGGTGCTTTTGATGGCCTGATAAAGCCAACATCAACTAACTCTTCGAGCTCCTTCCTTAACTCCAATTCTGATGGGGACATTCGGTAAGGAGGCTCAAGCTGATTGCTTGGCCTCGACACCAGCTCAATCTTATGGTCCACCTCCCTCTTAGGTGGTAGCTGGCTAGGCAACTTTCTAGGCGTTACATCACTAAAGGTCTTTAGCACCTTCAGCATCTCCAAGGGTGACTCGGTCTCCTTTTCCCTTGGCTCATCATACTTCAGGGCTACCAAGAAGGTATCTTCTTCTCTGCTTACCGCCTTGGCAAATTGGATGGCTGACACCACCCATGACCCAACTCCAGATCCTCTCTTTAAAGGTACTAGGCATTGGCACCATGCATCTAAGATGAAAATGCAATTGGTAAAAGGCACAAGAAGGGCATTTATCCGAACAAGGAAATCAAACCCAATCATAAACTCATAGTTGTCAAGGGGTATTACCTCTATAGTCTCCTTGCCTTTCCAGTCTCCAAGCTGTAACTCCACTCCCCGCGCTACTCCAATGGCTGGAACCTCTTTGGAGTTCACCGTTTTAATGGTACCAGTCCTTTTCTGCACCTTTAGTTTGAGCTTCTGGGCTCCATCACCTGAAATAAAAAGATGTGAGGCATCTGTGTCCACTAGTGTGCTCACCTTCTAACCCGTAACCATCAAATCTGTAAACATCAAGCCCTTTAGCTTACGGTTCCCCTTACTCTGGACAGCATTAAGCACCAGTGACCCAAGCTTTACTGCCCTTGTCTCTGGCTCTTCATCAAACTCTTTGTCTACAGTAGCCATCTTGCCTTTCTGTGGGTAATTGCACGGTATGTGGCTCCCTCCACATAGGTAGCATGCTAGTGGCTCTCGATCCCCTTTTGCTTTCCATTTACCTGTTGGTGGCTTATTTTCACCATCTTTGGTTGAACGGTCTCGTCCCCATCTTTGGACTCCCGATCACGGTCATTCCCCTTGGACTGTTTCTTCTGGTCCCTCTTGTCCCTGCCATTACCCTTGGGCTTAGACGACTTGAATTTGTTCAGAGGCTTAAACTCTATCAAGGACTCAGCACTAGTCATGGCTTTAGCCAAGTCATGAACTCCTTTCCGTTGTAGCTCATGCTTCACCCATAGCTTCAGCCCATCCATGAAAGCAAATAAGGCATCCTTCTCACCTAGATCTGAGATTTGTAGCATCAGTTCAGAGAATTTCTAAACATACTCCTTTATGTCCCCTTTGCTGGCTCAGCTTACGTAGCTTTGCCCGTGCCTCATCATCAGTATACTACTGGTAAAATTGCTCTCTGGACTCCTTTTGAAACTCTGCCCAGGTTCCAATCTTGGTAGTCCCACACCTAATATCATCACACATATGCCTCTACCAGAATAAGGCTACATCAGTGAGATACATAGCAGTGGTGCTTACCTTTATTGTCTCGTCTCGTATGCCCATAGCCTGAAATACTGCTTCATACCCCATAGGTAGTTGTCTACTTCCTTGGCCGCCCTAGTTCCCTTGAACTCTTTAGGCTTGGGGACATCCATCCTGGACTTTGACACTCTAGCAAACATGCCATTCCAAATGGCAGTCTTGCAAGCAGTGAGCTCGCTGGCAAGCTCCTCCATCCGCTAGCATATGGCCTCCATGCCATTGTGCAAGGTCAGCACTTCAGCCTCCAAGGCCTCATTCCTTTGGGTGATCACGTCCATGCCTTAAGAGCAGCTTGTACCTCACCTTGGATCTCTTTCCCCATGAAGTCCAGTGATGCAATGTGAGTCTCCACTTCCTCAAGCTTCTCCCCTATGTCGCCCATGGTCACCTCCACCTTGGTTAGCCTATCGTCTATGGTAGACCATATATCTCTTGAACTAGCTTTTTTGCCTCTTCCACACCCCTGCTCCTGGGCCTCTGGTTGTTGGCTAGCAATGTCGCTTTGGGATGCCATCTCTTCAATCACGATCTAACCTGCACAACACAAACACGCCAAACCTAACTTGCTCTGATACCAACTGTCACAGGCTCTAACCTCACACTCAAAATTCGTGCGGCCTTAGGCTTGGAATCTCCTCATTTATGCCTAAGTCAGCCTAAAACACAAGCGTACAGGCACTAGAACAATGGAAAGGGCTGATTACACAAGTCAAAGAAAAATAGGATAACAAGGCAAAATGCTGGAAATATGCTCTATATTCACTGAAACAGAAGTGTTTGATGGTGTACAAATAAGGGTGAAGCTGCCCTCTATTTATAGTTGAGGCTTTAGCTACACTTAAGGGCAATATCCCTTGAATAAAGGCTAAAATCAAGGAATTACAAAGATTACAATCAATCGAGATTCTAACTCCTGAATCCTAGGGTCAACCAAATCTACCAGAAGGCTCTTGTTGATCCTGTAAGCTTCCAAAAGATTTGGTTGGAAGCTACGCCGGTGTTCTAGCCTTATCTCTTAGGTCTTACATGTAAATACCCGCCAGTGCACCTGGTGTGCGGGCCTCAACCTTTAGCTCGTGTGCTGGTGCGCCTGATGTGCCTGGCACTCCCACCCAGGGCATAACATAGGCACATGCCTTGAATGGGTGCGAGCGGTTACCTCGACCACCATCAGCATATGCTGGGCCTTGGTACGGGCACATGCCTCGACCTCCATCGACACAAACTGGCCCTTGGTGCGGGCACTTGCCTTGTTCTCCATCGAAATGTGCCATTCCTCAACCAGCATCGATAAAAGATGGCCCCTGGTGTGGACAGTTACCTCGAACACCATCAGTACATGCTGGACCTTGGTGTGGGTAGATGCCTCAACCGCCATCAGTGCATGCATGCCTCAATTAGCATATGCACAAGCTGGAACTGATGCGGGCACCTACATCGATTAGCATCAACAAAAGATGGCCCTTGGTGTAGGCAATCGCATCGAACACCATCGACACGCGCTGGCCCTTGGTGTGGGCACGTGCCTCGACCACCATCGGCACCTGCTCACCCTTGATGCAGGATATGCCTGTGTTGGAAAAAGTGTCCCTGATTCAGACACTTTAACGTCTACTGGTAGCATATCTGCAAAATCTCTAATACTCTTTAGGGGGTGGTGGTCTGGCACCCCTTCTTCCCCCCACGGTGGGAGTAAGTGTGCATGATGGGCCTCCCATTGCGCACACCCAAGGCAACGTTCCTCAAGCAAAATATAGGGCGTGCATGCCTTTCGATCATTTTGTCCGATGACTAGTTGTTCCGATGACCAGCAGGCACCCATGGCATTGATCGGTTGGCTTGCATATGAAAAAAGAAAGCCAAGGTTGAGCCCATGCATGCAGCGGTTGCTGTCCTAGACCCCAGACCAAGTCCCTGAATCGGGCAACAGCTCCCTGGGGTGGTACTAGTAGAAGCTATAGTTACGAGCTTGGCCTAGCCAAGTCTCTCGATATTTGACAGTCTCACGGTCTCTTTTCATCGACCATAAAAATACCTTGGCCTGGACGAGGCTGTGCATGCAGTCGATGCTGCCCAAGATCCCAGGAATAAGTCCCTAAATTGGGCAATGTCCCCCTGGGGTGGTGTTAGCAGAGCTCATGTGTATGGTCCTGGCTAGGCCAAGCATTGGTGGTATCATGTCATTGTTGCCTGTCGGATGGTAAGGGCTGTCTCGTGGCCCTTGCTTGTGTTTGTCTCTTGCCATCAGTTGTGGCATGGCCTCGCATGTCATTTCCTCTGCTCACTCATCGAGTAAATGATCGGGTGGGTTGTGAACCAACGTGCGTGGATGCTGCCACTTGTACGCAATGGGCATATGAGTGGTGCTATGGTTGTGCATGTTGGCAAGCTCCGTGCTTGATGCATCAAACTGTCGACCCGTCATCCTCTTCAATCTCCCCCCATGCGATCGTCATACCTCGGGGGCACGATCAGGATCCTGTGCTGCATACCTGAATCGATGCAAACCGGATGTCTCACCATCCCTCATCCATCTCATGTCTCAAGGGGTTACGAGTCAGACGTCAATCATGGCCAGTGTCCCAAGTGTGCCACCCAATCTTCCATGGCTGTATTGGTGCACAGGTGTTGATCATGCTCTTGGATGCAAAACATTTAGCGAGCTCGAGCTTTTGGCCCTCATTCGTTCGATGCTATGGATTTCACGTGCTCGACATGTATGATGCTTGCACTCTGCGTTAGGCTCTCTCCGCCACTCAATCGATGCATTGAGGCCCACACGGTGCCAACGTCCCGAAAGAATGCTACCTGGTTGATCCAGCCAGTAGTCATATGTTTGTCTCAAAGATTAAGCCATGCATGTGTAAGTATGAACTAATTCAGACTGTAAAACTATGAATGGCTCATTAAATTAGTTACAGTTTGTTTGCTGGTACCTACTACTCAAATAATCATAGTAATTCCAGAGCTAATACGTGTAACAAACCCCATCTTCTGGAAAGGATGCATTTATTAGATAAAAGGTTGATGCAGGCTATGCTCATTGCTCTGATGATTCATGATAACTCGACAGATCATATGGCTTTTGTGCCGATGACGCATCATTCAAATTTTTACCCTATCAACTTTTGATGGTAGGATAGTTGCCTACTATGGTGGTGATGAGTAACGGAGAATTAGGGTTCGATTTTGGAGAGGGAGCCTGAGAAACGGCAACCACATCCAAGGAAGGCAGTAGGCGCGCAAATTACCCAATCCTGACATGGAGAGGTAGTGACAATAAATAACAATATCGGGCTTTATGAGTCTAGCAATTGAAATGAGTGCAATCTAAATCCCTTAACAAGGATCCATTGAAGGCAAGTCTGGTGCTACCAGCCACGGTAATTCCAGCTTCAATAGCATATATTTAAGTTGTTGCAGTTAAAAAGCTCGTAGTTAGAACTAGGGTTGGGTCGTCCGATCTATCTCACGGTGAGCATCGGTCTACTAGTCCCTACTGCCAGCGATGCACTCCTAAACTTAATTACTTGGGTCATTCCTCCGATGTTGTTACTTTGAAAAAATTAGAGTGCTTAAAACAGGCCTACGGTTGTATACGTTAGCATGGGATAACATCATAGGATTTTGGTCCTATTATGTTGGCCTTCGGGATCGGAGTAATGATTAATAGGGACAATCGAGGGCATTCGTATTTCATAGTCAGAGGTGAAATTCTTAGATTTATCAATGACAAACAACTGTGAAAGCATTTGCCAAGGATGTTTTCATTAATTAAGAATGAAAGTTGGGGACTCGAAGATGATCAGATACCATCCTAGTCTTAACCATAAACGATGCCGACCAGGGATCGACGGATGTTACTTTTAGGACTCCGCTGGCACCTTATAAGAAATCAAAGTCTTTGGGTTCCAGAGGCAGTATGGTTGAAGGCTGAAACTTAAAAGAATTGACGGAAGGGCATCACCAGGAGTAGAGCCTACGGCTTAATTTGACTCAACACGGTGTAACTTACCAAGTCCAAACATAGTAAGGATTGATAGACTGAAAGCTTTTTCTTGATTCTATGGGTGGTGGTACATGGCCATTCTTAATTGGTAGAGCGATTTATCTGGTTAATTTCGTTAACGAACGAGACCTCATCCTGCTAACTAGCTATGCAGAGGTGATCCTTCGTGGCTAGCTTCTTAGAGGGACTATGGTCGCTTAGGCCAAGGAAGTTTGAGGTAATAACAGGTCTGTGATGCCCTTAGATGTTCTGGGCTGCACGTGCGCTACACTGATGTGTTCAATGAGTATAGCCTTGGCCGATAGGCCCAAGTAATCTTTGAAATTTCATTGTGATGGGGATAGATCATTGCAATTGTTGGTCTTCAACAAGGAATTCCTAGTAAGCACTAGTCATCAGCTCACGTTGACTACGTCCCTATCTTTTGTACACACTGGTCGTCGTTCCTACCGACTGAATGGTCTAGTGAAGTGTTCAAATCGCTACGATGTGGACGGTTCACCGCTCGTGACGTCACGAGAAGTCCACTGAACCTTATCATTGGGAAGAAGGAAAAGTCATAACAAGGTTTTCGTAGGTGAACCTACGAAAAGATCATTGTTGAAACCCCACTCGAAGGATGACCTGCGGATGCGTTAACAAAACACTGAGGGGATAAGGGTGCCCCATGCCTTGACAACACCGTGATGGTTGCTTTGTAACCCCTATCGGGTGGGCGAAATGATCGGCGTCATCTCGCTTGCTGCTGAACAACAAACCTCGATGAGAATCAAGCCAAGGAACCGAAACGAAAATGAAGCACGCAGGCCGTCACCATCCTGTTCACCGTGTGTATGTGGGCAGCGTCGTGACTCTTTTTATTGTGAAAAAATGAAATGACTCTCGGTAACGGATATCTCAGCTCTTGCATCTATGAAGAACGTAGCGAAATATGATACTTGGTGTGAATTGCAAAATTTCATGAACCATCGAGTCTTTGAACGCAAGTTGTGCCCCAAGCCATTAGGTTGAGGGCACGCCTACCTTGGTGTGATGCACCGTCACCCCCTCTGCCCCCTACCCATCGAGCTTTAGGGGAAGGAGGCGGGTGGAAGATGGCCTCTTGCGATCCCGTTGGTTGCGATTGGCCCAAAAGCGATTCCCTAGCAATGACAACACCGTGACCATCAGGTGGTAGAGCTCCCAGCGTGCCTCGTCTCAGTGACAAGCGCTCATTGTCCATCCGGACCCCGTCGAACCCCCCGCATCATTCGATCGATGCTCACGTCGCTACCCCAAGTCAGGTGGGATCACCCGCTGAGTTTAAGCATATCAATAAGCAGAGGAAAAGAAACTTACTAGGATTCCCCTAGTAACGATAAGGAAACCAAGAAGAGCCCAGCTTGAGAATCGGGTGCCCCCAACATCCGAATTGTAGTATGGAGAAGCGTCCTCAGCGACGGACCAGGCCCAAGTCCCCTAAAAAGGGGAGCAGAAGAGGGTGAGAGCCCCATTGTGTCAGGATCTTGTTGCACCATGAGGCGCTGTCAGCGAGTCAGGTTGTTTGGGAATGCAGCCCTAATCAAACGGTAAATTCCATCCAAGGCTGAATATGGGCAAGAGACTGATAGCAAACAAGTACCGTGAGGGAAAGATGTAAAAGACTTTGAAAGAGAGTCAAAGAGTGCTTGAAATTACCAGGAGGGAAGCAGATAGGGGCCCAAGATGCATCCCGATCGTATGTGGAATGCCGAGAGTTGGTCCGTCGATCCGTTCGGGCCGTGGACCGACACGGGTCACGACGGTAGCCCAAGCACAAGCTTTTGATGTGCCCTTGGAGACGTTGTCTCCGCGATCTTGAAATGCAGCATGGGTCATCTTGACGTGCCTCGACATCTCCGTGCTTTCGACGGTAGCCTGCAGGCTCCCCATCCAGTCCGTCTTGAAACACGGACCAAAGAGTCTAACATGCGTGTGAGTCAATGGGCCAGGAAACCCGTAAGGCGTAAGGAAGTTGATTGGCGGGATCCCTCACGGGTGCACCGTTAATCGACCTTAATCTTCTGAGAAGGGTTTGAGTGTGAGCATGCTTATCGGGACCCAAAAGATGGTGAACTATGCCTGAGCGGGGCGAAGCCAGAGAAAACTCTGGTGAAGGCCCGCAGCGATACTGATGTGCAAATCTTTTGTCTGACTTGGGTATAAGGGTGAAAGACTAATCGAATCGTCTAGCATTTGGTTCCTTCTGAAGTTTCCCTTAGGATAGCTAGAGCCCCTAGCTAGTTCTATCAGGTAAAGCCAATGATTAAAGGTATTGGGGACGCAACGCCCTTGATCTATTCTCAAACTTTAAATAGGTTGGACGATGCGGTTGCTTCGTTGAGCCATGCCACAAAATTGAGAGCTCCAAGTGGGCCATTTTTGGTAAGCAAAACTGGCGATGCAAGATGAACCGGAAGCCGGGTTACAATGCCCAACTGTGCTCTAACCCAAAACCCATAAAGGGTGTTGGTCGATTAAGACAGTAGGACGATGGTCATGGAAGTCAAAATACGCTAAGGAGCATGTAACAACTCACTTGTCCAATCAACTAGCCTAAAAAATGGATGGTACTTAAGTGCATGACCTATACCCGACCGTTGGGGCAAGGGTCATGCCCCAATGAGTAGAAAGGCATGACAGTCTCAACAAAAGCTAGGGCACAAGCCTGGGCAGAGCGGCCGTCGATGTAGATCTTGGTGGTAGTAGCTAATATTCAAATGAAAACTTTAAAGGCCGAAGAGGAGAAAGGTTCCATGTGAATGGCACTTGCACATGGGTTAGTCGATCCTAAGAGACGGGGGAAGCCTGTCCAACAGCGCATCCCGCGTGAGTGTTGAAAGGGAATCGGGTTAAAATTCCTGAATCGAGATGCGATGGCTAACGGCAATGTTAGGGAGTCCAAAGACGTCGATGGGGGCTTCAAAAAAAGTTATCTTTTTTATTTAATGGCTCGCCCACCTTGGAAACAGCTCAGTCAGAGGTAGGGTCCAGCAGCAAGAAGAGCACCATACGTCGCATGGTGTCCGATGCACCCCTGGTGACCCTTAAAAATATGGAGGATCGAGTGCTGTTCACGTCTGGTCATACTCATAACTACATCAGGTCTCCAAGGTGAACAGCATTTGGTCGATGGAACAATGTAGGCAAGGAAAGTCGACAAAATGGATCTGTAACCTTGGGAAAAAGATTGGCTCTGAGGTTGGGCATGGGGGTCCTAGTCATGAACCCATCGGCTGTCGGTGCACTACTCGAGCTGTTCTCATGATGAGAATGGGTCACCGAGTGCCGATCGAGGGACGAACTGGGAACGGCTCCCTTAGGGGCCTTTCTCGGGCAACAAACAATCGACTCAAAACTGGTACGAACAAGGGGAATCCGACTGTTTAATTAAAACAAAGCATTGTGATGGTCCCTACAGATGCTCATGCAATGTGATTTCTACCCAATGCTCTGAATGTCAAAGTGAAAAAATTCAACCAAGTGTGGGTAAATGATAGAAGTAACTATGACTCTCTTAAGGTAGCCAAATGACTCGTCATCTAATTAATGACTCATCATCTAATTAGTGACGCGCATGAATGGATTAATGAGATTTCCACTGTCCCTATCTACTATCCAGTGAAACCATAGCTAAGGGAATGGGCTTGGTGGAATCAGCGGGGAAAGAAGACCCTGTTAAGCTTGACTCTAGTCTGACTTTGTGAAATGACTTGAGAGGTGTAGGATAAGTGGGAGCCCTCAGGGTGAAATTGAAATACCACTACTTTTAACATTATTTTACTTATTCCGTGAATCAGAGGTAGAGCACGACCCCTTCTTTTGGACCCAAAGTCAGCTTCAGCCGATCAATTTAAGCGGAAGACATTGTCAGGTGAGGAGTTTGGCTGGGGCGGCACATCTGTTAAAAGATAACGAAGGTGTCTTAAGATGAGCTCAACGAGAACAGAAATCTCATGTGAAATAAAAGGGTAAAAGCTTGTTTGATTATGATTTCCAATACGAATACAAACCATGAAAGCATGGCCTATCAATCCTTTAGACCTTCGAGATTTGAAGCTAGAGGTGTCAAAAAAGTTACCACAGGGATAACTGGCTTGTGGCAGCCAAGTGTTCATAGCAACGTTGCTTTTTGATCCTTTGATGTCGGCTCTTCCTATCATTGTGAAGTAGAATTCACCAAGTGTTGGATTGTTCACCCACCAATAGGGAACGTGAGCTGGGTTTAGACCATCGTGAGACAAGTTAGTTTTACCCTACTGATGGTGGCATCATGATAGTAATTCAACCTAGTACGAGAGGAACCATTGATTTGCATAATTGGTCATTGTGCTTGGTTGAAAAGCCAGTGGTGCAAAGCTACCATGCGCTGGATTATGACTAAATGCCTCTAAGTTAGAATCTGGGCTAGAAGTGATGCGCATGCCCGTCGCTCGATTGCCAACCCGTAGTAGAGGCCCGTGGCCCCCAAGGGCACGTGTCATAGGTGCAGCCCCCACGATGGTAGAGCCGCACGAGCCTCCTTAGAGCTCAATTCCCACCGAGTAGTGGGTAGAATCCTTTGCAAATGACTTAAATACATGACAGAGTATTATTTGTGGTAGAGTGGCCTTGCTACCATGATCCACTGAGATTAAGCCCTTTGTCACTTCGATTCGTCCCTCCTCCCTTCCCCCACTGACCTTTTTTCTTTTCACACCACCTCTCTCCAAGGTTGGGCATGACCCGAGGCCCTCCGTCCCTTGATCGTGACTGGGAACGAACTCTGCTCATCTCAGTCGACCCACGAAATGAGCGTGCGGGCACTAAACCAACCATGGGGGCAGGATGCGCGAGCCAAGGATCCCGCTGCAGGTCCCCCTTAGTGGTTGCCACAAACACCATCGATAGCGTTTGGCCCTTAGTTGGTCAAGACTGGGAATGCACTATGTATGTCTAAGTCAACCCATGAAATGATCATGCGGGCACTAAGCCAGCCAGAGAGCTAGAATCCACAAGCTACGGGATCGACCCGGTCCCCCTCGATGTGCTATGAATCCTACTGCGGGTCTCTCGGTCTGACTGGGGGTTAGATTGGGAATGAACTCCGTATGCCTAAGTCAACCCATGAAACGAGCGTACGGGCACTGAGCTGGCTAGAGAGGTAAGATGCGTAAGCCGAGGATCAGCTTAGTCCCCCTCTGTGTGTTGCGGATCCTTCTAGGGGTCCCTCGATCCGACTGGGGCTTAGACTAGGAATGAACTCCATATGCCTAAGTCAATCCACGAAACGAGCGTGGGGGCACTGAGCCAGCCAGAGAGGTAGAATGTGCAAGCTGAGTATTGACCCAATCCCCTTCTGTGTGCTGTCGATCTTACGCGGGTCCTGCTACCACAACCCTCGGTCCAGTTTGAGCTTAGACTAAGAATGAACTCAGTATGCCTAAGTCAACCTATGAAACGAGCGTGCGAGCACTGAGCCAACCAGAGAGGCAGGATGCGCAAGCTAAGGATCGACTCGATCCCCCTCTGTGTGCTACCAATCCTACTACCACAACCCTCGATCCAATCTGATATTAGATTAGGAATGAACTCTATATGCCTAAGTCAACCTACAAAACAAGCGGATGGGCACTACATCGGCCAAAAAGGTAGGATGCGCAAGCTGAGGATCGATCAGGTTCCCCTCTCCGTGCTGTCAATCTTGCTACAGGTCCTGCTACCATAACCCTCGATCCGGTCAGAGCTTAGATTAGGAATGAACTCCGTACGTCAAAGCCATTTTTGTGGCCCATGAATTCATATGAGCCCTCCCCAACGCCCATGCACCACGCGCAGGTGTCTTGAGCCCGGACCGAGCACCAATGCTCGCCACGATCGAGTAGTAGGTGGGTTTAGGCACATCTTCATATTTCTACCATGCCAATACCATTTTTATGACCTGTGAATTCACATGAGCACTCCCCAGCACCCGCACACCACTCGCGGGTGTCTTGAGCCCGGGTCGAGCACCATGCGTGCCACGATCTGCTGGTAGGTGGGTTTAGGCACATCTTCATATTTGTGCTTTGCCACTACCATTTTTATGGCTTTTAAATTCATACAATGGTCCCCTAAGCCTTCATGTGAAGTTTCATGGCAAGATGCCTCGTTGTCTATTTTTCATAATTTTTAAATTTTTTTATGGTTCGAGATTTTTTAAAATTTTTTTAGCAGGAGTTTTGGCCCCAAATTTGCTAGATGTGATCCTTGTATTTTTTTTTTTTGGCATGCACAAAAAAATTCAGCTAAAAAGGCGAAGTGTAGAAGATTTTGTGACCATTTGAAAAAAGTGTCCCCCATTTTAGACACTTGAATTGCTACTAGCAGCAAACCTGTAAAATCTCATATGCTCTTTAAGGGGGTGTGAGTTCTCAAGGTTTGTTGAGGGATAGGGGGCCAATATAAGGGTCAAGTACAAGCACCCATCACACATCATGTGCGCACACCCCCCAATCGTCAGAACCCCTAATGTCGTCGATCAGGTTCTCCGACGATGCTTCGACGATGGTGCCTTGAGCAAAAAAAAATGTGGCACCAGCACATGCCCAAGCCTAGCATGTGCACTATCACTCAAAATCAAACTTCGGCCAAGGCCTTGACCATCAACGGCACATGATGGCGCATGGTGATAGCACATGCATCGACCATCATCGGCATAGGCTGCCCTTTGGTATGGGCACTTACCTCGATCGCCATCGACACAAGCTGGCCCTTGGTACAGGTACTTGCTTCAACCACCATCGACACATGCATGTCTCGATGAGCATCGATAGAAGATGGCCCTCGGTGCGGGCGGTTGCCTCGAGCACCATCGGTACGTATTGGGCTTTGGTATAGGCACATGCCTTGACCACCATCGTCACAAGCTGGCCATTGGTATGGGCACTTGCTCGGACCACCATCGGCACGTGCCATGCCTCGATCAACATCAATAGAAGATGGTCCCTGGTGCGTGCGGTTGCCTCGAACACCATGGGCATATGCTGGGCCTTGGTACGGGCAGTTGCCTCGAGCATCATTGGCAAAAGATCACCTCTGGTACAGGCGATTGCCTTAATTAGCATCGATAGAAGATGGCCCCTGGTGAGGGCAATTGCATCGAACACCATCGGTACATGCTGGGCCTTGGTATAGGTGGTTGCCTCGATCACCGTCGGTAAAAGATGGCCCTTGGTACGAGCAAATTGCCTAGAACACCATCGGCACATGCTGGACCTTGGTGCGGGCGGTTGCTTCGAACACCATTGACATGTGCTGGGCCTAGGTACAAGCACATGTATCGACCACTATCAGCAGAAGATGGCCCTTAGTGCAGGCAGTTACGTCAAACACCATCGGCATATGCTAGGCCTTGGTGCGGCGGTTGCCTTGATCACCATCGATAGTAGATGGCTTCTAGTGTAGGCCGTTACCTCGATCACTATCGGTAGAAGATAGCCCCTGGTACGGGCGATTGCCTTGAACACCATCAGCACATGTTGGGCCTCGGTGCAGGTGATTGCCTCGATCACTATCGATAGAAAATGGCCCCTGTTGTGAACGATTGCCTTGAACACCATCGGTACATACTGGGCCTTGGTGCGGGCGGTTGCCTCGAACACCATCGACACGTGCTGGGCCTTGGTGCGGGCACATGCCTCGGGCTGGTGTGGGCGGTTACCTCAACCACCATCGGCACGTGCTGGGCCTTGGTATGGGCACATTCCTCGACCACCATCGGTACAAGCCGGTCTTTGGTGTGGGCACTTACCTCGATCACCATTGATATGTGCAATGCCTCGATCAACATCTACAGAAGATGGCCCTTGGTGTAGGCGGTTGCCTCGACCACCATCGGCACATGCATGCCTCAATCAGCATGTGCACAAGTTAAAATTGGTATGGGCACCTGCCTCGATCAACATCGATAGAAGATGGCCCTTGGTGCAGGCAATCGCATCAAACACCATCGGCACCACTGGCCCTTGGTACAGGTACATGCCTCGACCACCATCGGCACCTATTCACCCTCGGTGTGGGATATGGTTGTGCTGGAAAAAGTGTCCTCATTTCAGACACTTCAACGTCTATTGATAGCATATCTATAAAATCTCTAATGCTCTTTAGGGGCTAGTGGTCCGGTACCCCCTCTCTCCCTCCACGGGGGGAGTAGGTGTGTGTGATGGGCCTCCTATTACGTATACCCAGGGTAACATCCCTCGAGCGAAATACAAGGTGTGCATGCCTTCTGGCTATTTTGTCTGGCGACTAGTAGCTCCGGTAACTGGCAGGCACCCATGGCCTCGATCGGTTGACATGTATACGAAAAAGGGGAGCCAAGCTCGAGCTCGTGCATGCGACAAATGTTGCCCTAGACCCCAAACCAAGTCCCTGGATCAGGCAACGGCTCCCTGAGGTGATGCAAGGAGAAGCTACGGTTATGAGCTTGGCCCGACCAAGTCTCTCGGTATTTGATGATCTCAAGGCCCCTTCTCATCGACCACAAAAATGCCTTGGCCTCGATGAGGTCGTGCATACAGCTGATGCTACCCAAGACCCTAGGAATAATCCCTGAATCGGGTAACGTCCCCTGGAGTGGTGTCAGTGGAGCTCACGCGGTGGTCTCGGCCAGGCCAAGCATTGGTGGTATCGCACCGTTGTTGCCTATCGGATGGCAGGGGCAGTCTCGTGGCCCTTGCTTGTGTTTTTCTCATGCCAAGTGGTTGTGGCGTGGCCTCAGACATCATTTCCTCTGTTTGTTCATCAAGTAATCGATCGGGTGGGTTGTGGACCAGCATGCATGGATGCTGCCACTTGTACGTAATGGGCATATGAGTGGTGCTATGGTTGTGCATGTTGGCAGGCTCCATGCTCGATGCATCAAACTATCGACCTGTCATCCTCTTTAATCTCCCCCCATGCGGTCGTCGTACCTCAAGGGTGTGATCGGGGTCCTGTGCTGCACACTTGAATCGATGGAAATCGGATGTCTCACCATCCCTCATTCGTCTCGTGTCCTGAAAGGCTACTAGTTGGATGTCAATCGTGGTCGTTGTCCCAAGCGCGCCACCCAATCCTCCGTGGTTGCATTGGTGCACCGGTGTTCGATCGTGCTCTTGGATGCAAAATGTTTAGTGGGCGTGGGCTCTTGGCCCTTGTTCGTCCGATGCTATGCATTTAACGTGCTCGACACGCATGATGCTTGTGCTTCGCATTGGGCTCTCTCCATTGCTCGGTCGGTGCATCGAGGCCCACGCGGTTCCAACGTCCCAAAGGAATGCTACTTGGTTGATCCTGCCAGTAGTCATATGCTTGTCTCAAAGATTAAGCCATGAATTGTAAGTATGAACTAATTCAGACTGTGAAACTGTGAATGGCTCATTAAATCAGTTATAGTTTGTTTAATGGTATCTACTACTCGAATAACCATAGTAATTCTAGAGCTAATACGTGCAACAAACCCCGACTTCTGGAAGGGATGCATTTATTAGATAAAAGGTCGACGCGGGCTATGCCCATTGCTCTAATGATTCATGATAACATGATGGATCACATGGCCTTTGTGCCGGTGACACATCATTCAAATTTTTGCCCTAACAACTTCGATGGTAGGATAGTGACCTACTATGGTGGTGACGAGTGACGAAGAATTAGGGTTCGATTTTAGAGAGGGAACCTGAAAAATAGCTACCACATCTAAGAAAGGCAGCAGGCATGCAAATTACCCAATCCTAACATGAAAAGGTACTGACAATAAATAACAATACCGGGCTTTATGAGTCTAGTAATTGGAATGAGTACAATCTAAATCCCTTAATGAAAATCCATTGAAGGGCAAGTCTGGTGCTAGTATCCGCGATAATTCTAGCTCCAATAGCATATATTTAAGTTGTTATAGCTAAAAACCTCATAGTTAAAACTAGGGTTGGGTCATCCGGTCCACCTCACGGTGAGCACTAGTCTACTCGTCCCTACTGCCGGTGATGCGCTCCTATACTTAATTGCCTAGGTCATTTCTTTGGCGATGTTACTTTGAAGAAATTAGAGTGCTCAAAATAGGCCTATGTTTGTATACATTAGCATGGGATAACATCATAGGATTTCGATCCTATTGTGTTGGCCTTCAGGATCGGAGTAATGATTAATAGGGATAGTCGGGAGCATTCGTATTTCATAGTCAAAAGTGAAATTCTTGGATTTATAAAAGATGAACAACTGCGAAAGCATTTGCCAAGGATGTTTTCATTAATCAAGAATGAAAGTTAGGGGCTCGAAGATGATCAAATATCGTCCTAGTCTCAACCATAAACGATACCGACCAGGGATCGATCGATGTTACTTTTAGGACTTCGCCAGCACCTTATGAGAAATCAAAGTCTTTGGGTTCCGGGGGGAGTATGGTCGCAAGGCTGAAACTTAAAGGAATTGATGAAAGGGCACCACCAGGAGTGGAGCCTACGGCTTAATTTGACTCAACATGGGGAAACTTACCAGGTCTAGACATAGTAAGGATTGACAGACTGAGAGCTCTTTCTTGATTCTATGTGTGGTGGTGCATGGTCGTTCTCTGTTGGTGGAGTGATTTGTCTGGTTAATTCCGTTAGCAAACAAGACCTCAGCCTGCTAACTAGCTATGCGAAGGTGATCCTTCATGGCTAGCTTCTTAGAGGGAATATGGCCACTTAGGCTAAGGAAGTTTAAGGCAATAACAGGTCTGTAGTGCCCTTAAATGTTCTAGGTTGCACGCGCGCTACACTAATGTATTCAACGAGTCTATAGCTTTGGCCGATAGGCCTGGGTAATCTTTGAAATTTCATTATGATGGGGATAGATCATTGTAATTATTGGTCTTCAATGAGGAATTCCTAGTAAGCACAAGCCATCAGCTCACGTTGACTATGTCCCTGCCCTTTATACACACCGCCCATCACTCTTACCGATTGAATGGTCCGGTGAAGTGTTCAGATCGTGGTGATGTGGATGGTTCACCACCTGCAACGTCATAGAAGTCCACTAAATCTTATCATTTAGAGGAAGGAGAAGTCGTAACAAGGTTTTCGTAGACAAATCTGTGGAAAGATCATTGTCAAAACCCCGCTCGATGGATGACCCACGGACGGTTAATGAAACACCGAGGAGGCGAGGGTGTCCCCGAGCCCCAAGCCCTTTTCGACCCCGGACAGGTGCGACGATCGCTTCGTTCCCCTTATCAGGCGGGCAAAACGATCGGCATCGTCTCACTCGCTGTCGAACATTGAACCCCTGACATGAATTGCGCCAAGGACCTGAAACGAAAATGGAGCGTGCGCGCCATTACCATCCCATTCGCAGCGTGTGTGCGGATGGCGTCGCGACTCCTTTTATTGAGAAAAAATGAAATGACTCTCGAAAATGGATATCTCGGCTCTCGCATCAATGAAGAACATAGCAAAATGCGATACTTGGTGTGAATTGCAGAATCCCATAAACCATCGAGTCTTTGAACACAAGTTGCACCTCTATCACTTGTCACTACCATAGTAGGCCACTATCCTATCATTGAAAGTTAATAGGATAGAAATTTGAATGATGCATCACTGGCACAAAGGTCGTGCAATCCATCAAGTTATCATGAATCATAAGAGAAATGAACCAAGCCTATGTCAAGCTTTTATCTATTAAATGCATCATTTCTAGAATGTAGGGTTTGTTGTAAGTATTAACACTATAATTACTATGGTTATCCGAGTAGTAGATACCATCAAACAAACTATAACTAATTTAATGAGCCATTCACAATTTCATAGTATGAATTACTTCATTCTTACACATGCATGGCTTAATCTTTAAGACAAGCATATGACTACTGGTAGGATCAACTAGGTAACTTTCTTTTAGGATGTTGGCACTACATGGACCTCAATGCATTAATTGAGTGGCAGATAGGGCCAACACAAGCACAAGTGTCATGCATGTCGAGCACATAAAATGCATACCATCGAACAAATAAGGGTCAAAAGCTAGTGCCTACAAAATATTTTGCATTCGAAAGCATGATTGAACACTAGTGCAACAATGTAGCCATGGAGGTTTAGGTGTCACTCTTGGGACATGGGGCACAATTAAGGTTCAACCCATAGCCTCTAAGGACACAAGATGGATAAGGGATGGCAAGATATCCAGTTTCCATCAGTTTAGGCAAGTAAGATCCTGATTGTGCCCTCTTAGTATGATGACCACATGGATGGGGAGATTGAAGAGGATGACAGGTCAATAGTTTGATGCATCAAGCATGGAGCCTGCCAACATGCACAACCATAGCACCACTCATATGTTCATTGCGTACAAGTAGCAGCATCTATGCACATCGATGCACAACCCACCCATTCAATTACTTAATGAATGAGTATAGGAAATGAAGTATGAGGCCTTGCCCCAATTGCTTGGCATAGGAAAAACACAAGCAAGGGCCAAGGGACTGCCCTTACCGTCCAACAGGCAACAACGGCATGACAAAACCAATGCTTGATCTACTTGGGGCTGCACACAAAAACTCCACTATCACCACCCCAGGATGACACTGCTCGATTCAAAGACTTGTTCTTGGGGTCGTAGGTAGCATCGTCTATATGCACGAGCTTGGCCAGGCCAAGGCATTTTTCTATTGAGGATAAGGGACCATGAGACTACCAAATACTTGATGGACTTGGCCAGACCAAGCCTATGACCATAGCTTCTACTTGCACCAACCTAAGGAGCTATTGCTTGATTTAGGGACTTGCTTTAAGGTATGGTGCAACATTAGGAGTAGGTGTCATTTTACAGGGGCTTAAGCCTAGCACACGTGTGGCCTTAGAGTAGAAACAACCATCCATGTGCCTAAGTTAGCCTTTTTTCCAACTCTATGCTAAATGCTTGTGCCGTGCATTCCATTGGCTCAATTTCATGATCCACCTTTCTCTTTGGTTATAGCCTCTTGGGCAATTTAATGGGCATCATGTTTTTAAATGACTCTAGCACCTCTAGTACTTCCAAGGGGTAGTCAACACTATTTTGCTTGGAATTTTCCATCTTCAAGGCTATAAGGTAAGTGTCTTTTTTTTTCTACTCACTCCTCTAGGCAATTGTATGGCAAACAGCATCTTGGTCCTTGACCTTGATTCTTATCTCATCGACATGATGCATGGGTATCAACTATCGAATATGCAAATACAAATGGCAAAAGACACCACAAGTGCATTAATATGGTCTAGGAATTCTAAACCAACAACAATATCATAATCATCTAAAAGAATTACCTCGATTGATTCCTTACCTTTCCACTCCCCAAGTTATAGCTCCACTCCATGTGCTATGTCAATTGTTGGATCTCTTTAGAGTTAACTGTTTTGTCATAATAGCCCTTTTTTGTACCTTTAGGTTTAACTTTTGGGTTGTATCTCTAGATATGAACAAATGAGATACTCTTGTGTCCATAAGTGCATTCAATTTTTTACCCTCAATTATCATGTCTACAAACATCAATCCTTTCTACTTGCAGCACCCTTTGGCCTAGATTGAATTTATCACTATCAGGCCAAGCTTCGTGGTTTCCTTCCTTAACTCATCACCATCCTCCTTGTTGATGGTAGATAGCTAGGTTTTCTTAGGGTAACTCTCGACAAGTGTGGACTTTCACAAATGTAACAAGTCAGTGGCTCACGATCCTTGTTGTTCCACTACCTTGGCTTCCACTTTCCATTTGATGGCTTGCCTTAACCATTCTTGGTCTATCGACCTTTGTCCCTATCCTTGGACTATTGGTCTTTGTCTCCCTCCATGGACTATCGATCTCTGCTATCACATTTTGGCTTGAATGACTCAAACTTCTTTTATGGCCAAATCTCTACCAAGGATTTAGTAGCTATCATGGCTTTGGCCAGATCTTTGACATCCTTTCACTGTAACTCATTCTTGGCCCACGATTTGAGTCCATCCATGAAACAAAAAAGACCTTCCTCTTCTCCAAGGTTTGAAATTTGAAGCATTAGTTCTAAAAACTCTCAAACATACTCCTATACCTTGCCTCTTTGACTAAGCTTATGAATTTTCACCCTTGACTCATCATTAGCATACTTAGGGTAGAACTACTGCTTAAACTCTGCCTTAAACTTCTCCTAAGTCTAGACAACAACATCTTTATAGCTTGCATCATTACACCTACATCTCCACAATAACAATGCAATGTCAACCAAATACATAGAGGCTATACTTACCTTAGTGGCATCCTCATCAATGCCCATGGCTTGAAAGTATTACTCCATTCCCTATAGAATGTTTTCCACATCTTTTGTGGACCTAGCTCCCTTACACTCCTTTGGCTTGGGAACTACCACTTAAGCCTTAGTTGTTATCGCTAACACACTATTTTCAATGGTTGCCTTTCATGTTGTTAGCTCTTCTTTGAGCTCATTCATCTCTTTGCACATCACCTTAACCATGTACTCTAAGGATTCATTCTTCTGGGTGAACATGTTGATGGTTTTGTTGAGCACACCATGAAATCCTTCCTTCATCTCCTTTTTAGTTTCCTCAAACCTCTCTCTAAGGTCTAACACTATCACTTTCAACTTAGCTAAATGGCCAGTCATGATTGACATCATGTCTTTCAAGGTGGCCTTTTTCCCCTTTCCATAGGTTAGCTCTTAGACCTCTAGTTGTTAACTACCAAAATATCTTTGAGATGCCATTTCCTTGAACACTTTGAGTGTGAACTAAACACAAACTTGAAGTAAATCCTGCTCTAATACCAATTATCATGGGTTAAGACTCAAGCTTGACTTGTGCAACTACTCGAGAATGGACTCATTCAATGTCTTAGATCAACCTTCAATTGAACTAATGCATAGGCACGCAGTACTCTAGGGCCAACCACCTAAGTTGCTACTAGACAAGGCTACACATAAGATGTTTAATGGAAAGCTAAAGAGAACAATAGAGATAGGAAAAAGAAAACTTGTATTATTCAAGTTATGGTGTGTACATCAAATGAGGGTGGGAAAGCCCTCTATTTATAGTTGAAGCCCCTATGAATCAATGGCTAGGATTGACTCAATCCAATGGATATTATAAAGTCCAAGATTACAAAGAGATTACATGAGATATATATCAAGAGTTTAAATTGTACAAGGAAATATACTATCCTTAATAGTCTCTAAATCCTTCTAGAAAGCTCTATCTGCTATGTCTGTTTAGGCCTATGCTTTGTTGGGTCTACTAGGGATTTCATCACTTGGCTAAATCGATTGCAATGGAGAACACCATTCATTCCCAACCCCAAAAGGGTATGGTGTGAAAAAATCAAGTGAGAGGACTTTGATGGGTGTGGTAGGGGGAGGAACGAATTGAAGTAACAAAAGGCTGAATCTTAGTGGATTGTGGTAGCAAGGCCACTCTACCCCTTACAATACTCCATTACATATTTAAGTCATTTGCAAAGGATTCTACCTATTGCTCGATGAGAATTGAGCTCCAAGAGTCCTACATGGGTTGTTTGCCATGAGGGCTGCACCTACGACATTTGTTCTTTTGGTCCATGGGCCCCTACTATAGGTTGGCAATTGAGTCATGGGCATGTGCATTGCTTCTAGCCTAGATTCTTACTTAGAGGCATTTAGTCATAATCCAAAGCTTGGTAGCTTCATGCCACTAACTTTTTAATCGAGTGCGATGACCAATTGAGTGAATCAATGGTTCCTCTCATACTAGGTTGAATTACTATTGTGACACTGCCATCAGTAAGGTAAAACTAACCTATCTCATGACAGTCTAAACCTAACTTACATTCCCTATTGCTGTGTGAACAATCCAACATTTGGTGAATTATGCTTCACAATGATAGGAAGAGCAGACATCGAAGGATCAAAAAGCAATGTCACTATGAACACTTGGCTACCACAAGCTAGTTATCCTTGTGTTAACCTTTTTGACACCTCTAGCTTCAAATTTCAAATGATTGATAGGCCATGTTTTCATAGTTCATATTCATACTGGAAATTAGAATCAAACAAGCTTTTACCCTTTTGTTCCATATGAGATTTCTATTCTCATTAAGTTCATTTTTAGACACTTGCATTATCTTTTAATAGATGTGCTGCCCTAGCCAATCTACCCACTTGACATTGTCTTCTACCATGATCAATCAAGTGAGGCTAGCCTTGGGTCTAAAATAAAGGGTCATGCCTTGCCTCTGATTCATCGAATAGGTAAAATAACGTTAAAAGTAGTGGTATTTCAATTTTGCTCGAGGGCTCCCACTTGTCCTACAGCTCTTAAGTCATTTCACAAAGTTGGACTAGAGTCAAGCTCAACAAGGTCTTCTTTCCTTGTTGATTCTACCAAGCCTATTCATTGGCTATGGTTTCCCTATATAATAGATAGGGATAGTGGGAATCTCATTAATCCATTCATGTGCATCACGAATTAGTTGATGAGGCATTTGACTACCTTCAGAGAGTTATAGTTACTCCTACCATTTACCTGTGCATGGTTAAATTTCTTCACTATGACATTCAGAGCACTGGGTAGAAATCATATTGCGTGAGCATCCGTAGAGACCATCGCAATGCTTTGTTTTAATTAAATAGTCAAATTCCCCTTGTCTGTACTAGTTTTAAGTCAACTATTTGTCATTTAAAAAATGCCCCTGAGGGTGCCATTCCCAACCATCCCTCGACTGGCATGTAGTGACCCACTCTCACCATGGGAGTAGTTCAAGCAGTGCACCAATACCAAATGGGTTCAAGACTGGGACCTCCATGCCTAGCCCTTAGAGCTAATCCTTTTGTCGAGGTTACAGATCCATTTTACTGACTTCCTTTGCCAACACTATTCCATTGAACACCATACAACATGCGGTGCTTTTTCTAGCCACTAGACCTTACCTCCGATTGAGCCATTTCCAAGGCCTCTACTAATGTCTTCAAACTACCTAACATTGCCATCAATCGTCATGTCCTAGTTTAGGAATTTTAACCTGATTTTTTTTTGTAGCTTATGCTGGATACATTATCGGATAGGCTTCCCTCATCTCTTAGGATTGACCAACCCATGTGCAAGTGTTGTTCACATGGGACTTTTCCACTTTTAGGCTTAAGCCTCAACCCATGACACATGCACGAGCTTGGCTAGACAAAGGCATTTTTGTGGTCAATGAGAAAGGGCCATGAGACTACCAAATACCTAAAAGACTTGGCTAGACCAAGCCTATGATCGTAGCTTCTGCTTGCATCACCCTAGGGAGCCATTACTTGATTGAAGGACTTGGTCAGAGGTCAAGGCTCTAGGGCAGCATCAGTAGTAGGTGTCATAGGCTGGGGGTTTAAGCCAAGCACCCATTTGGCCTTAGGTTAGAAACTACTATGCATGTGCCTAAGATAGCCTCTTTTCTAACTCTATGCTAAACGTTTATGCTGTGGACTCCATTGGCTCCTTAAGAGCTTGGAAGAAAGCTAGGAAAGAGAGTTAAAGCAATTGTATTTCTATTTACTTGATGCTATGTACAATTGCTTTTACATTTACTCTTATGTCTATCCCCAAGTCTCTAATCTGACAAAGTCTATGCCTTGGTTCCTCTTACTTTTCTCTTGTTGCTTTTTCTATGAATTACAAATGAAAGGGAAGGCCTCTATTTATACCTAAGCCTTCCCAACACTTATGGCCTTTATTGATCTAAGTGTGTGGCTTTTGTAAGCCTTTTAGACCCTTCCATGGCCCCTAAACACATCCTAGTTTGGCTAAGGCCTTTATAGACTCTAGCTTGTTCTAGGCTCCCTGCTAAACCTCAGGTCAGAAGAGCCTGGGCACTCCTGCTAAGTGCCCATGCCTAATGAGTTCCAGAACTTCCTCGTCTAGTCACTACTCTACCCATAATTAGGGCGTTCCTGAGCCTTCCTCATCTGGGCATTACAATACCTACTACTATTCTTGCTCTAGGCCATTCTAGAACCTTTAGTGCTTGCACAATAGGCTAGCCTCCAAGCTTCTCCAAACTCTTTTATGCCAATACACCTAGCCTATCTCCTAGCTAATCTAGAGCCATCTTTCTAACGAGTCATCCTTATTCTTGACACTAGGTTGCTCACCTTGCCATGCTCTCGAACCTTAGCCTAGGCCCTAGTTTGCACACTCAGGCCTCTTATGTGCCTTTAGGACCTTGGTCTTGATCCTTATTGGTCCTTCGACTACACCAACTTAAACAAGCTATGTCTCATAATCCTTTAAACTTAGAACTTGCGCATGGATCATGACATTGTCCCTCACTTGTTCTAGCAACACCCCTATTGCTAGGAGATGTAATTCCTTCACTACATGTGCACACTAGATTGATGTCCCATTTTGTCCCAATGGTCCTTAGCACATGATGGTTTTTAGTACATGATAGTTCTCAGTACACCTTCATAGTCATCCCTTGCTTCGATCACAATCCCAATGATGTTCCCATAAAACCATGCTTTTCAAAGCATGTAGTGCCTTAGTTGGTGATGTGCCATTACTTTCTCCTTCTGCATAATGGGCCCTTCAGGGCATGTAGCACTCATGTCACATAGGCTTCCACAAATACTGGCTTGTCGAAGTGCTCAACACCTCTATGTCTAATGTGCCATTACCCTCTCCTCTACACCATGCATTCCTTACTTTTTTCCCACACTTAATGGGCCTTTTGAGGTGTATAGTGCACATAGGTGCAAGGCATGTAGCACTCACATCTAGGCTATTACCATTTCTTTGAAAAACCCTCCATCTATAGGGTAGTGGCTTTTTGTAGCTAACTCATCTTGCCCTCATTATTAGCCTGAAAGATCCCCTCTTGGCTCAACCACCATCGTTACTCTTGCCATTAAACTCTCTCTAAATCCTTTCAATGGCTCCAAGCTTCTTCTGCTATGGGTGTTCCCTACCCTCATGTAGTCTTAAGCACAAGAAGTAGTTAAAAGACATAGTACCATACTTGTCCTAGATCGAACCCTTGTCCATGCCTTCCAATGTTGTATCTCTTTATTGGCCTCTTTTTCCTCAAAAGAATTGCTACTCTTATCTCTTTCACTCAAGCCCTTACCCCTAGGCTTAGTTGTTACCCTTGGGCTATGGAGACTTAGTGCACTCAACCTCAACCACAGACTTAGAAATGGTAATACTCCTACTTTAAGTCTCGTACATTGTCACTTCACTTGACTCTTACCTATGGCTTTTACCCTTTTATGCACTCTTTTGACATAGAGTCTAGCACTCATATATGATCCTTGGTGTCTTCAAACTAACTTTCATGGATGATAACCACTCTTTCGACTAGCCTTCCTCCACTTACACATGGGTGGGTAGCCATCATGCACATCACCTATGCACCCAACCATAAATGTGAAGCTCAAACTAAGGATCTTGCACACATCCTTATGAGCGCTCAAGCATCGTTGTGCCCTACTCTTAGCATCAACAACCAACAATACCCATACCATGCAAGCTATCATCACAAGCAGCATACTAGCATACAAGCTGCCCGCATAACTCAAACTAACATCAACACTGTACATAATGAAGGTTCCAATCCCCCTCCATTGAAACTTGGTCTGATACCAATTATCATAGGCTAGAAACTTAAGCCTAGCACTCATGCAACCTTAGGCTAAAAACTACCATCTATGTGCCTAAGTTAGCCTTTTTTCTAACTCTGTGCTAAACACTTGTGTCGTGCATTCCACTGGCTCCCAAGGTGCTTGAGAGAAAGCTAGGAAGAAGAGTTAAAGCAATTGTAATTTTTATTTACTTGATGCTATGTGCAATTGCTCAATGACCTTATAGTGACTCTTATGTCTATCCTCAAGTCTTTAATATGGCTAAGTCTATGCCTTGGTTCCTCTTACTTTTCTCTTGTTGGTTCTCCTATTAACTACAAATAATAGGGAAGCCTCTATTTATACCTAGCCTCCCCAGTACATATGGCCCTTATTGATCCAAGTGTGTTGCCTTTATAGGCCTTCTAGAGCCTTCCATGGCCTCTAAACACTTCTTAGGTCAGCTAAGGCCTTTGTAGAATTAAACTTATTCCAAGATCCCTGTTAAGCCTTGGGTTTGGAAGAGTCTAAGCACTCTTATTGAGTGCCTCACCTAGTGGGTTCCAGAACCTTCCCTGTTTGGTCACTGCTCTACCCATAGCTAGGGCCTTCTAGAGCCTTCCTCGTTTAGGCTACAGTACACGTAACTATTCCCATACTAGGCTATTTTGGAACTCTTGGTGTCTGCAGTTGGTTGGCCTCCATGCTTCTCTAGGCTATTTTGTGCCCATGAACATGGCTTGTCTCGAGGCTAATTTAGAGCCTGTTGTGCCTGTTTGCCAGTGCCACTCTTTCAGGCCATTTTAGATCTTTCCAATGAGAAATCCCCATTCTTGGCACTAGGCTGCTCACCTTGCCATGCTTTTGTACCTTAGCTTAGGCCCTAGTCTACACATTCAAGCCTCATATGTGCCTTAAGGACCTTGGTCTTGATCCTTCTTGGTCTTTCACCTATACCAACTCAAACAAGCTGTGTATCTTAACCCTCTTAGCTTAAGACTTGCATACAGACCATGACATTCTCCCCTACTCGTTCTAGTAGCACCCTTATTATTAAGGGATCTTATTCCTTCACTGTATATGTATGCTGGATCGATGTCCTACTCTTATTTTGATGGTTTTTGCCATATTATGGTTATTGCTAAATGATGGTTCTCAGTAAACCTTCATGTCATCCCTTGCTCTGATTGTGATCCCAATGTGGTTCCCATGGAACCATGCTTGTCAAAGCATGCAATGCCTTAGCTAGTGACATGCCATTACCTTTTGGGGCATGTAGCACTCATGTCATGTACGCTTCCACAAATCCTGGCATGTTGAAAAGTGTAGCACTTTTATGTTCGATGTGCCATTACCTTTTCCTTTGCACCATAGGGTTTTTACCCTCTTCCCACACTTAATGGGCCCTTCGAGATGTGCAAGGCACACTGATGCTGGGTGTGCAATGCTCATGGCTAGGCCATTACACTTTCTTCAACAAACTATCCATTTTCTAGGCCAGTGGCTCTCTGCAACCACACTTACCTTACCCTTATCAAGAGCCTAAGAGATCCCTTCTTCTTGGCTTAATTGCCATTGCAACTCTTGCCATTGGACTCTCTCTAAGTCCTTATAATGGCTCTAGGCTTCTTCCACTCTGGCTGTTTATTGGCCATATATGGTCCTAAGCATAATAAGCAGTTAAAAGACATGGTCATTGTACATTTGTCCTGGACCGAACCCTTGGTCCTTGCCTTTCGATGCTATGGTTTTACATTGGCCTCTTTTTCCCTTAAAGAACTGCTATTCTCATCTCTTCAACTCAAGCCCTTGCCCTTGGGCTTAACTCTTACTGTTGGGCTGTGGAGACTTAGTGCACTCAGCCTCGACCATCAACTCAACAATGGCAATACTCCTACTTGAAGTTTCATACCCTACCACTTTACTCAACTATTACCCATGGTTTTTACCCTTTTTTGGACTCCTCCCACATTGAGTCTAGCACTTGCATATGATCCTTGGTGTCCTCAAGTAGGTTTTCATGGTTGGCAATCTCTCATTTGAACTAACCTTTCTCTCTTTACACATAGGTGGGTGGCCCTAATGCACATAACACGTTCACTTAACCATAAATGTGAAGCTAGAAGTAAAGATCTCCCATACATCATTATGAGCACTCAAGTGTCCTTGTGCCCTACTTTTGGCACTAAGAACCAACAATGCCCACACTATGCAACCTCACATGCAAGCAATCATCACAAGCAGCACATTAGCACACATGTTGCTTGTACAACTCAAACTAGCATCAACACTGGTCATAACAAAAGTTCTAATTCCCCTTGGTCAAAACCTACTTTGATACCAATTATCATGGGCTAGAGGCTTAAACCTAGCACCCATGTAGCCATAGGCTAGAAACTACCATCTATGGACATAAGTCAACCTCTTTTCTGAACACTTATGCCATGCATTCCATTAGCTTCCAAGGAGCTTAGTAGAAATCTAAAAAAGAGAGTTAAAGCAATTTTTTCTATTTACTTGATGCTATGTACAATTGCTCAATGACCATACAATGATCCAATGTCTACCCTAAGTCTCTAATATGGCTAAGTCTATGATTTGGTTCCTCTTACCTTTCTCTTGTTACATCTCTTGTTAACTACAAATGTGGGGAAGGCCTTTGTTTATACCCACACATGGTGTGCAGCCTAGCATGTGCCAATGATGTTCAAAGAAACTATCCACACAAAGGGCTAGCATGTGCTGATGGTGTCGAAGCATGTGTCAAGACCAAGGGCCAACATGTTCCTGATAGTGGTCGAGGCATGTGGATGATCACAATCTGCAAGCAGGTCCTAGCACATGGGTTCTCTTCTGAGTTGAAGGAATAGTTCTAGTTTTAGTAGGATAGGGTTAGCCAGAGTGACTAAGCTTTGAGCCCTACTGGAGGCCCAGGTCATAGGGAACTAGCCTAGAATAATGTATGGCAGTGATCAAGACTCTTAGAGGCTCAAGCATGGTGTTCAGGTTTGGCAGAACTGAGCTAGGCCTAGGTACTGGCACTGGTGAGTGATTCTTAAGCACACAATCAGACCGAAGTGTGGGCCATTGATGATGAAGGTGCTGGCACATAGACAGACCCATGTACAGGCCCTAATGATCGATGTGCAAGTGCACGATCAAACCTAGGTGTGGGCACGCTTGAACACAGTATTAGAAGGATTAGATTTATGGGCTTATGGAAGGCCTAGTATTACAACACAATCTTTGACAAGCTAGAATTGTGTTAAGCACTTGAGTTTTGTAGGCTAACTTAGGCAGACAAAGTCAATCCCCTATCCAAGGTCGTACAAAGTTTGGCTCAAGATCGAAGCCCATGACACATGGATTGAGTGTCATTTGGTGCCTATGGCGATCGAGAGGCAGACAAGTATCTTGAGTGGGAGGTTCATGGTACACATGCTGCACCAAGTGCCAGCATTTAGCAATGATGTCCAAGGCAACATCCTATATCAAGGGGCTAGCATCTACTGATGGTATCTAAAGGCAACAATACCCATCACATATTTAAGTCATCTACGAAGGATTCTACCCATCACTTGGTTGGAATTGAACTCTAAAAAGGCCTATGTGACTTGTCTATTGCAAGGGCTACACCTATGACATATGCCCTTAGGGGGCATCGACCCCTATTGCAGGTCAGCAATTAGGCAACAGGTGCATGCATCACTTCTAGCCTGGATTTTGACTTAGAGCTGTTTAGTCATAATCTAGCACATGGTAGCTTCATGCCACCAACTTTTCAACCATGTGCGATTACTAATTATGAGAATCAATGGTTCCTTTCACACTAGGTTGAATTACTATTGTGACGCTGCCATCAGTAGGGTAAAACTAGCCTATCTCATGATGGTCTAAACCAAGCTCACATTCCCTATTGGTGGGTGAAAAATCAAACACATGGTGAATTTTGCTTCATAATGATAAGAAAAGCTTACATCAAAGGATGAAAAAGCAATGTCACTATGAACAATTTGCTGCTATAAGCCAGTTATCCTTAAGGTAACGTTTTTTACACCTTTAGCTTGAAATTTTAAAGGTCTAATGGATCGATAGGCCATGCTTTCATCATTGATATTCATACTGTAAATCATAATCAAATGAGCTTTTACCCTTTTATTTCACATGAGATTTCAATTCTCATTGAGCTCATCTTAGGACACTTGCATTATCTTTTAACATATGTGCTACCCCAACTAAACTCCCCACCTAACAATGTTTTTTGCCAGGATCAACCAATTGAGGTTGGCCTTAGGTCCAAAAGTCATACCCCACCTCTGATACATGGAATAAGTAAAATAACATTAAAAGTTGTGGTATTTCAATTTCACCTGAGGGTTGTCACTTATCCTACACTTATTAAGTCATTTCACAAAGTCGGACTAAAGTTAAGCTCAACAGGGTCTTCTTTCCCCATAAAATCTACCAAGCCCATTCCCTTGGCTATGGTTTCACTAGATAGTAGACAGAGACAGTGGGAATCTTGTTAATCCATTCATGCTTGTTACTAATTAGATGACAAGGCATATGGCTACCTTAAGAGAGTCATAGTTACTCCTATCATCTACCCGTGTTTGGTTAAATTTCTTCACTTTGACAATCAAAGCACTGGCAAAAATCATATTCTGTGAGCATTTACAAGGACCATCACAATGCTATGTTTTAATTAAATAGTCGGATTCCCTTTGCCTATACTAGTTCTAAGTCAATTGTTCATCACTCGAGGAAGGCCCACAAGGGAGGGATTCCTAGTCCATCCTTTAGCTAGCAAGCTATGACCCACTCACACTATGGGAACAGCTATAGTAGTGCATTGACAATCAATGGGTTCAAGACTGGGACCCCTATGCCTAGCCTTCAAAGCTAATCTTTTTCTTGAGCTTATAGATCCATTTTGCTGACTTTCCCTACCTACATTATTCCATCAACTAGAGGCTATTCATCTAGGAGACCTAATGCGATTATGAGTACAACCAAGCACAAATGGCACTCGATCCTCTAGATTTTTAAGGGCCATCAAGGGTGCACTAGACATTGCATGATGTGCGGTGCTCTTCTAGCTGCTAGACCCTACCTCTGGTTGCACTGTTTCTAGGGTGGGCAAGCCATTAAACAGAAAAGATAACTCTTCTTGAGGCCATCACCAATGTCTCTAGACTCCTTAATGTTGTTGTTAGCTACCCATTCTGGTTTAGGAATTTTAACCCAATTCCCTTTTAAAGCTAACACTGGACATGCTATCGGATGAATTTCCCCCATCTCTTAGGATCAACTAACCCATGTGCAAGTGTCATTCACATGGAACCTTTCCCCTTTTCACCTTCAAAATTCTCATTTGAATATTTGTTACCACCATCAAGATCTACACGACGGTTGCTCTGCCCAGGCTCATACCATGGGTTTTGCAATGATCGCCTTGCCTTCTCACTCATCGGGGCCTGATCTTTTCCCTGACAGCCAGTATAGGTCACATGCTTAAGCACCATCCATTTTTGGGTCTAGTTGATTGGTAGGTGAGTTGTTATATACTCTTTAGTAGATTTTGACTTCTATGACCACCATCCTGCTATCTTAATTGACCAACCCCTTTGTGGGTTCTAAGTTAGCATGTAGTTAGGCACTGTAACTTGGCTTTCAGCTCAACCCACATTGCTAGTTCTACTTACCAAAAATGGCCCCCTTAGAGCTATTGATTCCATGGCATGGCTCAATGAAGTAGCAGCATCATCCTACCAATTTAAAGTTTGAGAATAGGTCAAGGGCATTACACCCCTAATGCCTCTAATCATTAGCTTGACCCTATAGAACTCACTAAGGGTGCAGTTATCCTAAGGGAAACTTTAAAAGGAACTAGCTACTAGATGGTTTGATTAGTTTTTTGCCCCTATACCCAATTTAGATGAACAATTTTAGCATCAATATCACTGTGGGCCTCCACCAGAGTTTTCTTTGGCTTCACCTTGCTCAGGATAGTTCACCATCTTTTAGGTCTTGACAAGCATGCTCACACTCAAACCCTTCTTAGAAGATCAAGGTTGGTAGGCAATGCACCCATGAGGTATCCTACCAATCAACTTCCTTACACCTTATGGGTTTTCTAGCCCATTGACTCACACATATGTCAGACTCCTTAGTTCATGTTTTAAGATGGGCTATATTGGAAGCCTACAGGTTGATGTCAAGAGCACATGGGTACCAAGTTACACTAATGTGGTGTGTGTTGCATTCCACAATCATGGTGACAATGTCTCTAAGGGCATATCAAAAGCTTGGGCTTGGCCGCTGCTGTGACCTAAGTTGGTCCACTCCCTGAGTTGATCGACAGACTGGCTCTTGCCATTCTACATTCGACTAGGGTGTGTACTAGCCCCATCTGCTTTCTTCCCAATAATTTCAAGCACTCTTTGACTCTCTTTTCAAAGTCCTTTTCATCTTTCACTTACAATACTTGTTCGCTATCGATCTCTTGAGTGTATTTAGCCTTATACAATTTATAGCCCGATTGGGGCTGCATTTTTAAACAACCCGACTCACAGACAATGCTTCGTGGTGTGACAAGGTCTCGACACAATGGGGCTCTCACCCTTTTGGTGCCCCTTTCTAAGGGAGTTCAGCGTAGTCTACTACTGAGGATGCTTCTCCAAACTGCAATTCAGATGTCGTGGGTGCTCAATTCTCAAGCTAGGCTCTACTCAGTTTGCTCATCATTACTAAGTGAATCCTGGTAAGTTTCTTTTTCTCCACTTATCAATGTGCTTAAACTCAATAGGTAATCCCACCTAACTAAGGTCATGATGCAAGCATCAACCAAGCAATACAAAGGGTCTGATGGGGTCTAGATGGATGATGAGTGTGCATCACTAGAGACGAGGCATGTCGAAAGCTTTACCACCAATGATCATGGCACTATCATTGTCGGGGACTCACTTTTGGGCCAACCACAATCGATGAGATCACGGGATGCCATCTTTTGCCTTTTCACCCAAAGCCTGATGGGTGGGGGATTGGAGGGGGTGATGATGCATGACACCTAGGCAGGCATGCCCTCGACCTAATGGCTTGGGGTGCAACTTGCATTCAAAGATGTGATGGTTCATGAGATTCTAAAATTCACACCAAGTATCACATTTCGCTGTGTTCTTCATTGATGCGAGAGCCAAGATATCATTTGTCGAGAGTCATTTTGGTTTTTTATGACAAAAAGAGTCATGGTAACGCCTATGAACGCACCGTAAATAGGATGGTCATGGCACATACGCTCTTTTTCATTCTGGTTCCTTTGCATGATTCATGTCGAGGGTTCGTTATTTAGTCATGAAAGATGATATCGATCATTTCACCTACCTAGGAGGCAAAACAAATTGACCATCATGCACACCTATGGCTAAAAGGGACTCCAAGCATAGAGGCACCCTCACCCCCTTGATGTTTCATTAATGCATTCACAAGTTGTTCATTAAACAGGTTTTGACAATGATCCTTCTTTAGGGTCACTTATAGAAACCTTGTTACGGCTTCTCCTTCCCCTAAATGATAAGGTTTAGTGGACTTTTTACGACATTGCAAGCAAAAAATTATCCACATCATTATAATCCAAACACTTCATTAGACCATTCAATCGTAGAAGTGACAAGCAGTGTGTACAAAGGGCAGGGACTTAGTCAACAGAAGCTAATGACTCGCACTTGCTGGGAATTCCTCATTGAAGACCAACAATTGCAATGATCTATCCCCATCATGATGAAATTTCAAAGAGTACCTAGGACTGTCAGCTAAGGCTATAGATTAGTTGAATACATTAATGTAGCATGCTTGTGGCCCATAACATCTAAGGGCATAATAGACCTATTATTACCTCAAACTTCCTTAGCCTAAGTGGCCATAGTCCCTCTAATAAGCTAGCCATGAAGGATCGCCTTCTTATAGCTAGTTAGTAGGCTGTAGTCTTATTCATTAACAAAATTAACTAGACAAATCACTCTACCAATTAAGAAAAACCATGCTCCACCACCCATAGAATCAAGAAAGAGCTCTCAATCAGTCAATACTTATTATGTCTCGACCTAGTAAGTTTCCTCATGTTGAGTCAAATTAAGCTGTATGCTCCACTTTTGGTGGTGCCCTTTAGTGACCATACTCCCCTCGAAACCCAAAGACTTTGATTTCTTATAAGGTGCTAACGGAGTCTTAAAAATAACATCCTCTGATCCTTGGTTAGCATCATTTATGGTAGAGACTAGAATGGCATTTGGTCATCTTCAAGCCCCTAACATTCATTCTTGATTAATGAAAGCATCTTTGGCAAATGCTTTCATAGTTGTTCATTTTTCATAAATCAAAGAATTCCACCTTTGACTATGAAAAATGAATGCCCTCAATTGTCCATGTTAATCATTACTTCGATCTTGATGGCCAACATAATAGGATCGAAATGCTATAATGTTATCCCATGCTAATGTATACAAGTGTAGGCATGCTTTAAACACTCTAATTTCTTCAAAGGAATAACAATAGAGGAATGACTTGGCCAGTTAAGGCAATGAGGGCATCATCTGTAGTAGGGACAAGTAGATTGGTGCTCACCATGAGATGGACCGATGACCCAACCTTAGTTCCAACTATGAGCTTTTTTACTGCAACAACTGAAATATATTTATTGGAGCTAGAATTACTATGGTTGTTGGCATAAGACTTGCCCTCATATGGATCATTGTTAAAGGATTTAGATTATACTCATTTCAATTACCAGACTCATAGAGCCTAGTATTGTTATTTATTATCACTACCTCCCTATGTTAGGATTAGGTAATTTGTGCACCTATTGCCTTTCTTGGATGTGGTAGCTATTTCTTAAGCTCCCTTTATAGAATCAAACCCTATTTTCCATCATCCATCACCACTACAGTAGGCCACTATCCTACCATCAAAAGTTGATAAGGAAAAAATTTGAATGATGGATCGTTGGCATAAAGGCCATGCAATTTGTTGAGTTATCATAAATCATCAGAGCAACGAGCAAAGCCTTCATTGACCTTTTATCTAATAAATGCATCCCTCTAGAAATTAGGGTTTGTTGCACATATTAGCTCTAGAATTACTATGGTTATTCAAGTAGTAGATCCATTAAACAGACTATAATTAATTTAATGTGCCATTCACAATTACACAGCCTAAATTAGTTCATACTTAGACATGCATGGCTTAATCTTTGAAACAAGCTTATGACTACTAGCAAGATCAACCAAGTCACATTCCTTTAGTATATTGGCATCGCATGGGCCTCAACACAATGACTAAGTGGTAGAAAGAGCCAAAACAAAGCATAAGCATTAAGTGTGTGAAGCACGTAAAATGCATAGCATTAGATGAACAAGGGTTAAGAGCCCATGCCTACAAAACATTTTACATTTGAGAGCACGATTGAACACCAATGCACCAATGTGGCCATAGAGGTTTGGGTGGCATACTTGGGACACAGGGCACAATTAAGGTCTGACTCATAGCCCCTAAGGACATAAGATGGATAAGGGATGGCAAGACATCTGGTTTCTATCGATTTAGGTACATAGTATAGGATCTTGATTACACCCCCAGGGTATGATGACCATATAGGGGAGATTGAAGAGGATGACAGGTTGATAGTTTGATGCAATAACCATGGAGCCTATTAACATGCACCATAGCACCATTTATATGCCCATTATGTACAATTGGCAATATCCATGCACACTGATCCATAACCTACCCAATCAATTATGCAACGAGCGAGCAGAGGAAATGATGTACAAGGCCATGCCACAACCACATGGCATGGGAAAATACAAGGAAAGGTCATCAGATTACCCCTGCCACCCAACAGATAACAATGGCATGACACCATAATACTTAGTCTGGCTAGGACAATACATGCAAACTCCTCTATAACCTCCACAAGGGATGTCACTCGATTCAATTACTTGTTCTTGGGGTCTAGGTAGCCTCAACTACATGCAAGGGCTTGGCCAGGCTAAGGCATTTTATGGTCGACAAGAAGGGATGCCATGACTGCCAAATACCTGAGAGACTTGGCCAGACCAAGCCTATGACCTTAACTTCTGCTTGCCCCACCCTAAGGAACTATTGCAAGATTCAAAGACTTGGTTTGGGGTCTAAGGTAGCATGAACCATAGGCATAAGCTTAAGCTTGGCACAGTTAAGCCCTTTTTTAGTATGCACACCAATCAATCGAGGCCATAAGTACTTGTGAGTCACCAAAGTAACCAGTCACTGGACAACACTGCCAAAAGGCATACACCGCTTGGATTTTGCTCCAAAGACATTGTTGTTGATGAACACAATGATACGTCCATCGCGTACACCTACTCCCTTTATGGAGGGACAGGGGGCCCAAACAACCACCTTTAAAAAGCATAAGAGATTTGATAGATATGCTAGTAGTAGACATTAAAATGTCTAAAATCGAGACATTTTTTCAAATAGACATATCCAGGACCAAGGATCCGTAGGTGCTAATGATGGTCGAGGTAACTACTCACATCAAGGGCCATCTTTTATCGATGTTGATCGAAGCATGTGCTTGTGTCATGGGCTCCAACCTTATACTCAGAATCCATGCGACTTTAGGCTTGGAATCACCTCATTGTAGCCAAAGTTAACCTAAAACGCTAGCATGCGAACACTAGAACAATAGGAAGGGCTGAAAGCACAAGTTTGAGAGAAACAAGAAAATAGGATAGATTGCTGGAATATACTTTGTATTCACTGAAACAAAATTGTCTAATGGTGTACAAATGAGGGTGGAGCAGCCCTCTATTTATTGTTGAGGCTCCAGCTACACTTAATGGCAATATCCCTAGAATCAAGGCTAAAATCAAGAAATTATAAAGATTACAATCAATCAAGATTCTAACTCCTAAATTCTAGGGTCAACCAAATCTGCCAAGAGGCTTCTGCTGATCCAACAAGCTTCTAGAAGATCTTACGTATCTCTCACCTTGGGTCCCTCTGGATATGGTGCGGGCATTCTGTAGGCTAGGCCTTGGCCTCATGAGCCGGCCTGCAACCTATGCGGGCATTCTGGCCTTGTCTCCTAGGCCTTACGCGTAAATACTTGCCAGCATGCCTGATGTGCGTGCTTTAAACTCTGGCTCGCGTGCTGGTGCGCCTGATGTGCCTGGCATACCCATCTAGGGTGTGACATTCTCCCCTACCTGATTATGCAATGTCCTCATTGCATCCTCTGCATGGTACTACCTGATCTGGTCCTTAAATTGCCATAAGTCTTCTGCTAGTTCTTAGCTTTTCTCACTTCTGAAAGTCTCTTCCAGCGCACTAAATACTCTTATCTTAGTTGGTAGTTTTTTTATCTCACTTCTCGGTCAGCTATGATGCTGTGGACTTTCTTCTTATATAAGGCCCTTACTCTCAATGGTGCACACTTTGACTTTGCTCGTCCTGTATCTCTCTCATCCTCATGGAATAGCTTAAGCATGCTTACATGGAACACTGGGTGTACCTTTGGCTTGGGTGGCATATCTAGCTTATAGGCAACCTTGCCTACCCTCTTGACTACTCAGAAAGGTCCTTTCTACCTTCAGACTAGGCCTTTGTGCAGCACGCTGTGGTGCACAATGGGATGCAGCTTCACCAACACCAAGTCTTCAACCTGGAACTACACTTCCCACCTATTCTGGTCTACCCACTTCTTCTACCTCTTTGCCGCATTGTGTAGATAGACTCTGGCCAAGTCAGTTTACTCCTACCATGCCTTAGCAAACTTGTATGCTGTTGGATTTGGCCTTGTATAACTTGCAGCAATCAAACCAAGTGTTAGTGGTTGTTGACCTGTCACAACCTTAAATGGGCTCTGGTTCGTTGCCTCGCTCCTTTGCAAGTTGTAGGAATACTATGCAACATCTAGCAGCTTTGGCTAGTCCCTTTGTATGGCACTCACATAGTGCCTGAGGTAGACCTCTAATAGTCCATTCACACGCTCTATTTGCCCATTGATCTATGGATGCATGCTGGTGGAAAAGTTCAAGTCTGACCCCAATAGCTTGAACAACTCAGTCCAGAACCTGCCCGTGAAATGCCCATCCCGATCATAACAATGGTCTTCAGCACTCCCCAGTACTTAACCATGTTATTCAGGAACAATCAAGTTGCATGCTTGGTTGGGCACTCATTGGTTGCTGGAATGAAGATTCCATACTTGGAAAACCTGTCCACCACTACCACTGATGCTTCCAAACCCCTTTGCCTTGGGTAAACCGACTATAAAGTCTAGAGAAACACTCTCTCATGGTCGCTTTGGCACTGGCAATGGCTCTAAGAGACTGCTTGGTTTCCTAAGCTCTACCTTGTCCTATTGGCACACAAGACAAGTCTTTACATAGGCCTCCAAATCGTTCCTCATGAGTGGCCAGTAATATTGATCCTCTAGCAACACCAAGGTGCAGCTCACTCCTGGCTATCTAGCCTACCTTAAATCATGGCACTCTTGTAAAACTTCCTTGTGGAGCTTCCCATGCTGTGACATAAATAATCTACTGCCCCTAGTGTACAATAAACCATCCTGCACCCAAAACCACCTAGTCTTACCTTGCTGGGTGTACTCCATAAGAGCCTTGGCTGTAGGATCATGTGTAAGTCCCTTCTGGATGTGTGGCACCAGTGACCCCTCTGGTTGGCTAATGCAACATGGTTAGCCTTCCTAGTTAGGGCATCTGCCACCAGGTTCACCTGTCCTAGCTTGTACTCCATCTAGAAATCAAATTCTACAAGAAAATCTTACCATCTCGCCTGCTTGAGGGATAGCTTCTTCTGTGTCTGGAAGTAACTGGTCACCACATTGTCCGTCCTGACCATGAACCTCAACCCCAACAAGTAATGACACCAAGTGCGCAAGCAATGCACCACTACAATCATCTCCTTTTCTTGGACCGTGTACTTATGCTCAATCTCGTTCAGCTTCCTAGTCTCGAATGTGACTAGATGTCCCTCCTGTATTAACACACCCCCTACGGCAAAGTTTGATGCATCCATATGCACCTCATACGGCTTGGCATGGTCTGGTAAGACCAAGATTGGCTCTTCAATCATAGCCTACTTCAACTTGTCAAAGGCTTCTTGGTACCTTACGCTCCACATCCATGCTCTCCCTTTCTTGAGCAAGTTAGTCAATGGTGTGGCTATTGCTGAGTGACCTTTGATGAAGTGCCTATAGTAGTTAACCAGCCTAAGGAATGACCTCAACTCAGTGACCTTGGCTAGCGGTTCCAACTCTAGAATGGCGTGCACCTTGCTTTCATCTATGTGTATCCTGCCACCTCTCACTATGTGGCCTAGGAATGGGATCTCCTACTGGGCAAATGAGCACTTCTCCCTCTTGAAAAATAGATTGTGCACCCATAACACCTTAAACACCTATCTCAAGTGGTCTACATACTCTCCCAAAGTCTGGCTATAGATCACAATGTCATCCAAATAAACCATAAAAAACTAATCAAGGAACAACTGAAGTACCTAATTCATAAGGGTGCGAAATGTTACTGGGGTATTCGTGAGTTCGAATGGCATGACCAAGAACTCATATGAACCATATCGAGTGACACATACTATCTTTAGCTCATTTCCCTCTGTGATCCAGACTTGGTAATAGAGACCTTAAATCTAGCTTGGTAAACCAACTTGCGCTCCCAAGTTGGTCGAACAAGTTCGCAATGAGTGGGATAGGGTACTTGTTCTTGATGGTTAGCTTGTTTAAAGCCCAGTAGTCTATGCATAGCTGCAATGACCCATCATGCTTACATTAGAATAGAACCGGTGCACCATATGGTGCCTTCGATGGCTTGATAAAGCCAGCATCAACTAACTCTTTGAGCTGCTTCCTTAACTCCTTCAGCTCTAGTGGGGACATTCGATAAGGGGCTCTAGTTGGTGGCTTGGCCTCAGACACTAGCTCAATCTTATGGTCCACCTCCTTCTTAGGTGGTAGCTAGCTAGGTAGCTTTGTGGGCATCACATCACTAAAGGTCTTCAACACCTTTAGCACCTTCAAGGGTGACTCGATCTCCTTCTCTCTTAGCTCCTCATACTTTAGGGCTGGCAAGAAGGTGTCTTCTTCTCTACTTACCACCTTGGCAAATTGGATGGCTGGCACTACCCGTGACCCAACTCCAGACCCTCTCCTTAATGGTACTAGGCATTGGCACCGTGCATCCAGAATACAAATACAATTGGTAAAAGGCACATGGAGGGCATTAATTCAAACAAGGAAATCCAACCTAATCACAAACTCATAGTCATCAAGGGCTATTACCTCAATGGTCTCTTTGCCTTTCCAGTCTCCAAGCTGTAACTCCACTCCCTGCACTACTCCAATGGCTAGAACCTCCTTGGAGTTCACCATTTTAATGGTACCAGTCCCTTTTTTCACTTTTAGTTCAAGCTTCTGGGCTCCATTACCTGAAGATGTGAGGCACCTATGTCCACCAGTGCTCTCACCTTCTGACCCATAACCATCATATCTGTAAACATCAAGCTCATTGGCTTACGGCTTCCCTTACTCTAGATAGCATTGAGCACTAATGACCTAAGCTTTACTGCCTTTGACTCTAGCTTCTCGTCAAACTCCTTGTCTACAATAGCCAGCTTACTCTTCTGTAGGTAATTGCACACTATGTGGCTCCCTCTACATAGGTAGCATGCTAGTGGCTCTCGGTCCCTTTTTGCTTTCCACTTGCCTACTGGTGGCTTCCTCTCGCCATCTTTGGTTGAACAGTCTCGATCCCCATCTTTCGACTCTCGATCACGATCCTTCCCCTTGGACTGCTTCTTTTGGTCCTTCTCATCTCTGCCCTTACCCTTGGGCTTGAAAGACTCGAACTTGTTTAGAGGCTTAAACTCTATCAAGGACTTAGCAGTAGTCATGGCTTTAGCCAAGTCATGAACTCCCCTCCATTGTAGCTAATGCTTCACCCACGGCTTCAGCCTATCCATGAAAGCAAATAAGGCATCCTTTTTACCTAGATCTAAGATCTGTAGCATTAGTTCAGAGAATTTCTGGACATACTCCCTTATAGCCCTTTGCTGGGTCAGCCTGTGTAACTTTGCTCGTGCCTCATCGTCAGTATACTCTGGGTAAAATTACTCTCTGAACTCTTTTTGGAACTCTACCCAGGTTTCAATCTTGGCACTCCCATTCCTAACATCATCACACCTGCACCTCCACCACAATAAGGCTACATCAGTGAAATATATAGTAGCGGTGCTTACCTTTATTGTCTCATCCAAATGCCTATGGCCTGGAAATACTGCTCCACCCCATAGGTAGTTGTCTACTTCCTTGGCCACCCTAGTTCTCTTGAACTCTTTAGGCTTAGGGACATTCATCCTGGACTTAGACACTCTAGCAAACATGCCATTCCCAATGGTAGTCTTGCAAGCAATGAGCTTACTGGTGAGCTCCTCCATTCTTTCTCTTAAGGCCTCCACCACAGCCTCCAAGGTCTCATTCTTTTGGGTGATCATGTCTATGCCTTTATTGAGAGTAGCTTGCAACTTGCCACTAGCTCTTTCTTCATGGAGTCTAGCACTTCAACGTGAGTTTCCACATCTTCAAGGTTCTCTTGCATGTCATCCATGCTCACCTCTACCTTGGCCAACCTACTATCTATGGTAAACCAGATGTCTCTCGAACTGGCCTTTTACCTCTTCCATGCCCCTACTCCTGGGCCTCTGGTTGTTGGCTAGCAACGTCACTCTGGGATGCCATCTCCTTGACTGTGATCTAACCTAAAAAACACAAACATGCAGAACCAAACTTGCTTTGATATTAATTGTCACAAGCTCTGACCTTAGACTCAGAATCTGTGCGGCTTTAGGCTTGGAATCACCTCTATGTAGCCTAAGTCAACCTGAAACACCAATGTACGGGCACTAGAACAATGGGAAGGGCTAAATGCGCAAGTTTGAGAGAATCAAGAAAATAGGATAAATTGCTGGAATATGCTTTGTATTCACTGAAACATAAGTGTCTGATGGTGTACAAACGAGGGTGGAACAGCCCTCTATTTATAGTTGAGGCTCTAGCTACACTTAATGGCAATACCCCTAGAATCAAGGCTAAAATCAAGGAATTACAAAGATTACAATCAATCAGGATTCTAACTCCTGAATTCTAGGGTGCCAGGAGGCTCCTACTGATCCTACAGACTTTTAGAAGATCTTACGTATCTCCCACCTTGGGCCCCTCTGGATGTGGTGCGGGCATTCTGCAGGCCAAGCCTTAGCCTCATGGTCTGACTTGCAAGTTATGCGAGCGTTCTGGCCTTGTCTCCTAGGCCTTGCATGCAAATACTCGTCAGCGCACCTGATATGCGGGCCTCAACCTCTGGCTCATGTGCTGGTGCACCTGATATGCCTGTGCACCCACCCAGGGCGTGACACTTGCACCAAGTCTAGATTATGCCGATGCTAGTCAAGGCATGTGCTAGCACCAAGGGCTAGCATGTGCCGATGGTCATCGAGAAGTGCTCATACCAAGGGCTAGCTTGTGCCAATGATGGTTAAGGTATGTGCCTGCACCATGCACTTGTATGTGTCATTAATGGCCACGACCTTGGCTAAAGTTTGATTTTGGGCCATGGTGCACATGCTGGGCTTGGCCATGTGTTGGTGCCACATTTTTTTGCCTACAGTACCATTACATGAGAACTTAGTTGGTGGCATTGGGGGTTCCGATTATTGGGAGTGGGGGGTCAGGGGGTGTACGCACATGATGTGTGATGGGTGCTGGTCCTTAGCCATTATATTGGCCCTTTATCCCTTAAGGAATCGCAACAACTCACACCCCCTTAAAAAGGGTAAGAGCTTTTACAAGTTCGCAACCAGTAGCCATTCAAATGTCTAAAATGGGGATGTTTTTTTCAAATGGCAACAAAATCTTCTACATTTCTATTTTTTGGCTAAATTTTTTTATGGATGCCAACAAAAATACAAGGATCATGTATACCAAATTTGGGGCCAAAACTCCTAAAAAATTTTCAAAAAAATCTAAACCATGAAAAAATTTAAAAATTATGAAAAATGGAAAATGAGTCATCTTGCCATCAAACTTCACACGAAGGCTCAAAAGACCATTATATGAATTTTCAAGCCATAAAAATGGCATTGGCATGGCAAAAATATGAAGATGTGCCTAAACCCACCTATTGCCTAGTCATGGTGTGCATGGTGCATGGCCTAACATCTTCTAATAGTATTCAAGGGAGCTACCCACACAAAGGCCAACATGTGCCAATGGTGATTGAAGCATGTGCTGAGATAAAAGGCCAAGAAGTCCCAATGGTGGTTAAGGTAGGTGCATGCATCGAAGGTCATTTAGTGCCGATGGTGGTTAAGGCATGTGCATGTGTCATAGTCCACAAGCTGGTCTAGGCCCAAAGGTTCTCTTTGAGTTAAGGAGCAGTTCTAGTTTTAGTGGGATAGGGTCTAATAGCTAGAGGGACCAACATTAAGGCCTACTGGTGGCCCAGCTCATAAGGAAATAGCATAGAATAGTGGTATGGCTAGTGATCAAGACTCTAGAGGCTTATGCACAGTGTTCAAGTTTGACAAAATTGAACTAGGCCTAAGTGCGGGTGCTAGTGAGTGATGTGTGGGCACACAATCAGACCCAAGCTTAGGCACTGATGATTGAGGTGTGGGAGCACAGTCAAACCCAAGTGTAGGCACTCCTAAACATAGTTATGGGAAGATCAAATTCAAGGCATTCTAGAAAGCCTAATACTACAGCATAATCTTTACAAACTGGAATTATAATGAGCACTTGAGTTTTGTAGGCTTACTTAGGCACAGAAAGTCAATTCCCTATCTAAGGCCACATAAAGTTTGGCTTATGGTCAGAGCTTCTGACACATGCACCAAGTGCCATTAGGTGTCAATAGCACTTAAGGGCTAGACAAGTGGCTTGGAAAGGATTAAAAAGTGGTGGGAGGGTCATGGTATACATGCTGCACCAAGTGCCAACATCTGGCAATGGTGTCTAAGGCAACAACCCCCCAAGGGCTAGCATATACCAATGGTGGTCAACATATGTGCTGAGACCAAAGGCCAAAATGTCTTGATGGTGGTCAAGACATGTGCATGTGTCATGGTTTATAAGCTCGTCTAAGCCTAAAGGTTCTATCTGAGTCAAAAGCAATTCTAATTCTAGTGAAACAAGGTCTGATAATAAGAGAGACCAGGTCTTAAGGTATACTAAAGGCCCAAGTCATGGAGAACTAGCCTAAAATAGTGGTATGATGTCACAGGCTAAGCTTTCACTCAATGAAGTAATAGACCATGTAGCACTTGTATGGACACTTTCACATAAGTTAGCTTAGTTTGATATCTTAGCTAGTGTGGTAGCCTAACAATACACCGATTGCTCACTCCCTCTAAAAAGCTTAAGAGAATTTATAGCTATGCTACCTAAAGCCATTACAATGTTTGAAATGGGGACAATTTTTTCTAGCACATGAGATCTATCATCCCCCTTAGCACCTCTACTCAATCATGGCCCTATACATGGGTGGCTAATGACATCCTATGCCCAATCATGGCCCTATACTAGGTTGGCTCATGACATCTTCCCCCACATATTCTGTCAATGCCTTCATTGACTTGTTCATGTAAAATTCTTCAATCTTCAGTTGCAACACTTAGAGGCCATGGTATCTCTCCTAACTAGGTTCTTTTGGTCTTAAGTCCTCCTACTTCATTAAATATTTATGAACTATTCTTTGAGATACTCGGGATACCCTATTAGCTAAAATCTCTTCAACTTAATGTTTTGATGGTGGCTTCATGGTAATGGTAACCTTGGTTGATTCACCGTGACTTGCATCTATGGGGTTTACATGTTAGGGCTTTAAGTTGCTCACATAGAACACTGGATACACCTTCACCCATTTTGGTGGGTTGATTTTGTTAGAGGCATTCCCCACTTTGGAAAGAATCTTAAATGGACCATTATATTTATGCACCAACCTACGATCCTATTTCCTTAGGAACTTGTTTTGTTAGAGCACTAGTATGACAAGAACAAGATCACCAACTTTAAATTGTTGTGCCGTTCGACCCTTATCTACCCACTTTTTCATGTGGTTTAATGCCTTTTCTAAGTATGCTTGTGTAATTTTTGTGTTTTGTCTCCATTTTTTGTTAAGGTTGAAGGCTCTTAGATTTTTCCCTCAATATGGCTCAAGGGATGTATACGGCAGTCCTGGTAGTTGTCCAGTGACCACTTTAAATGGACTCTTGTTTGTAAAAGAACACTTATTGGAATTAAAATAAAGCTAAGCTACATCCAACAATGAAGGCTAATTCTTCTTATTAGCTTGAACAAAGTGTCTTAAGTCTCTTCTGACAACCCATTAAATTGTTCGATTTGACCATTAGTTTAAGGGTGATAACTTTAAAAAATGTTGAGCTAAGATCCTAAGATCTTGAAAAGCTCTCTCCAGAATGGCCCAGTGAATGTCAGATCCCTGTCACTAACAATGGTTTAACGGAGGCCCCAAATCTTGATTACATGTTTAAATACTAGTCGAGCAGTATCTTTCACGATGTAATACTTTTTGGTGGGAATGAAGATAGCATATTTTGAAAAATAGTCAATAACCATTAGGATAGACCCAAGATCAACAACCTTAGGAAGGTAAGTCAATAGAGATATTTTCCCATGGTTTTGTAGGCACAGGTAATGGTTCAAGCACGCCTGCTAGTCTCTTCTTTTCAACATTGTTCTATTAGCAAATGAAGCAAGTTTTCATATAGTCTATCTTATCTTATCACATGTGAGTGCTATAATAGCCTTGTTTTAGTAAAGCCAAAGTATGTTGCAAACCAAGGTAACCTACCCATAGTGTGTCATGGCATTCCCTCATTACCATCTATCTTAGACCTCCCACTTTTGACATAAACAACCAAGGACCCTTGGTCAATAAGACCCCATTTTCTTGCCAAAAGTACTTGGATTTCCCTTCTTCTACTAGCTTCAAGATGGCACTAGCCTATGGGTCTTTATTCAGAATATCTTCAATTAGGTTGCAAATATCTATTGTGATTTTACTAGCCACCATATGGATGATTCTCCTAAGGGTAGCCAACTTTGCCCATCTACTTAATGCATATGCCACTCGATTGGTTCTTCTAGCTGTGTGTTCAAAACAAAATTCAAATTTGGCTAGAAACTCCTACCATCTAGCTTGCTTAGCTTTGAGCCTCGGTTGGGTGAGAAAACAACTAACCATTGCATTATCTATCTTAACTACAAATTGTGAAACCACAAATAATGTCACCATGGATTACTGCCTGGAGTTCTTTCTCTTAAAATGTATATATCCTTTTAGCTTCACTCAAATTTCAAATACTATCGGGTGCCATTCTTGCAAAAGCACTTCCCCTAAAAGCAAAATCAAATGCATTTATTTGAACTTCAAAAAGCTTCCCAATGTCATGGAGAGCCATGATAGGGTCCTTCATCATGGTTTTTTCCAAACCCTCAAAAGCCTCATGACGTTTACTTGTCCAACACCATTTATACTTTTTTTCAATAGCTCCATGAGAGTTGTGATTGTACGAGAGTACCTATCCATAAATCTACTATAATTATTGGCCAATCCTAAAAATGATAGGAGTTCGCTGACATTCTTTAATGTTGCCTACTCCTTGATAGCATTAGCTTTTTCCATGTCCATTTGAATTTGGCTTAGAAAGTGAATCTTGGTTTGAGCAAATGCATATTTCTCCCTTTTAACATATAGTTGATGGTCTTATAGTCTTTGAAATGCAAGACACAGGTGCTCTTGGTGCTCTTCCATGGTAGAACTATAAAACACTATGTCACCTAAATAGATGACCATAAACTTGTCAAGTTAGTCATGGTCCACCTGATTCATCAAGGTACAAAATGTGGCAGGGGCATTAGTCAACCAAAAGGCATACAAGAAATTCAAATGCACTATACTGCATTACACAAGTGGTTTTTGGCTCATCTCTTTCAACAATTCTAACTTGATGATATCCAGATCTCATGTCCAATTTGGATAAGTACTTGGCCTGGCTTAGTTGATCAAACAAATTCATAATAGAAGGAATAGGATATTTGTTTCTTACAATGACTTTGTTCAAGGCCCTCTAGTCCACACATAACCACAAACTCCCATCATGCTTTCTCTGAAATAGCATGGGTACCCCAAATAGTGCTTTTGATGGCCTAATGAATTCGGCTTGTAAGGGGTCATCTAATTGTTTTCTCAATTCAGCCAATTCTAGTGGAGCCATGCAATATAGGCCTCTAGCTAGTAGCTTAACTCTTGAAAGAAGCTTAATCTCATGGTCCACTGATCTTCAAAGAGATAAGACCTTGGGAAATTACTCTGGCATCACATTCTCAAACTCTTCCAATACTTTCTACACCCTATCAGGTATCAATTCTAGCTCAATCCCATCATTGTAAATTCACATGGTCACATAGAAGGGCTTCCCTTTCTTTACCTCTTTCTTGAATTATATGCTGAAATCATTTTCTTCCCACTCTTAGGGAGGATCGTGGCTAGCACAATATGCGAGCACTCCCCAAAGAACAATAAAAAACTAGTGATGGGGTTTGAGATTACTTGAGCCAACATCATGAAGTCCAATCCTAGGTCAACATCAAAGTTATCTATGGGGCTACTATGAAATCTACATTTCCTTCCTATGGCCTCAACTTGGTCATCACACTCTTAGAGCATCCACTAATTGCAAAGGTTAGTGAATTAACCACTTTCATTTGCCAATAGTCTTTGTTAACCTTGAAACCACACCTTTTTGCTTCTTCTGGTGTGATGAAGGTATTAGTTGCACCCGTATCTATCATAGCCTTTGTGGTTTTACCATTGAGTACTAGGTCCACATACATCAGACCTCTCTCAGGTTCTTTTTTTATCATGTTTAGTTGGGTACAACGAGCACTAAGAAACCATATTGAGCCCATCCTTACAGGCTCCTCCTTAACTTTTTTGATAATTTCAAGCACTTTGAAAGACTTTTAAGAGAGGATCTTAGAGCATTAAGGGCATATCTATATGGGCATTTAGCCACCCAATGTGGCCCTTGGCATAGGAAACAAGCTAGCAGTTGCTTCAGCTTGAAATTCAATGTATTGTTTGCCTTGGGTTGGGTATTGTCTCGACTAGGAGGCCTCTTATCTGATCCCCCATAGAAGGGTCAGTCTATTATGGCCATCTTTCCCCTATTCCCAAAGTTAGAGTTACTACCACCTGATGGAAGGTTCTTTCTTTTTTAGGGCCCATTGTTACAGTCCTTAAGATGTTTAGTGGCAACCATCACTATGGCCACATCTTGCACCTTTTATGTTTGCAATTCTATCTTGGCCCAAGGTTTGAGGCCCTCAAGAAAATAAAACATCTTGTCTTTTTTAGAGATGTCTTTAATGTCCAACATTAGGGTAGGAAAGCTCCTCACAAACTCTTGTACCATTCCTATTTGCACAAATTCTTGAAACTTCCTTTGGGCCATATACTTCACATTCTCAAGAAAGAATTGGTTTTCAACTCTTGCTTAAGATCCACCCAAGCTTTGATAGGGCATTCATCATTTACAAATTTTGAATGCCAACATAGCTTGGCATCCCTATCAAGGTACATTAAAGCCATTACAACCTTATCCTCCTTTGATTTTATGTGTACATCTCAAAATTATTTTTCTATGTCAAATAGGAAGTTTGCAAGCTCTTTGGCATCTCTTGCCTCCTCGTAACATCAAGGCTCCAACACTTTGGCCTTTTTCCCTTTCTCTATTGAGCTAGAACTTGACATGGCCATAGCCATTTGTAGCACACTCACTTGGGCCCTAAGCTTCTCAAATTCTCTCTAAATGACACTTAAGGCATCTTTGGTCTCCTCACCCAATCTATGTAGAGTATCAGACAACTCCCGTTAGGATGTCTCAATCTACCTTAGTCAACCACAAGTTACTACATGAGGTTTAAGGGCAACCATTGTAGCTTTAAGCTCCTCGATCCTTTGTCAGTCATTAAATCCACCACTTGTAGCCATCTCTAGCACTTTTCAACAATGCTCTAATACCACATGTCATGGACTAAGCTTTCTCTCAATGAAGCAATAGACCATATGACACTTGGATGGATGTTTCCATATAAGTCAACCAAGGATAGTTCAATATCCTAGCCAATGATGTAGCCCAATAATATTCACCCCTTTTAAAGAGCTTAAGAGATTTTATAGCTGTGCTACCTAGAACCATTACAATGTTTGAAATGGGGACATTTTTTCCTAGCACATGAGATCTATCCTCCTCTTTGGCACATCTTATGCCTAGTCATGGCCCTATATTTGGGTGGCTCATGACATCCTATGCCTGGTTCTAGCCCTCTACAAAGTTGAATCATGACATACAAGTAGTGGTCAAGACTCTATAGGCTCAGGCACAGTGTTCAAGTTTGGTAAAAATGAGCCAGGCCCATGTACAGATGCTAGTGAGCACTGATATGAATTTACAAGCCATAAAAAAGGCACTGGCTTTGTAAAAATATGAAAATACACTTGATCCCACCTATTGCTCAATCGTGGTGTACAGCAAGGGGCTAGGATACCTATTCATGGTGCATGGCCCAACATGTTGATGGCACATGCACACACACTATGAATATGATGTTGATGGCATATGCTTTCATTTTTGTTTCAATTTCATGGTGCGATTCATGCTAGGGGTTTGTTATTTAGCTATAAGTGATGATACTGATTATTTAGCTAAACAAATCAATCATCATGCACACCCAAGGTCAAAAAGGGCTCAAGGCACAAAGGCACCCTCGCCCTCTTAGTGTTTTGTTAACGCATTTATGGGTTGTTCATTAAGCAAGTTTATACAATGATTTTTCCATAGGTTCACTTAAAGAAACCTTGTTATGACTTCTCCTTCCTCTAAATGATAAGGTTTAGTAGACTTTTTATAACATCATGAGCAATGAACCATCCACATTGCCACAATCCAAACACTTCACTGAACCATTCAATTAGTAAGAGCAATGGGTGATGTGTGTACAAAGGGTAAGGACATAGTCAACGTGAGCTAGTGACTCACACTTTCTAGGAATTCCTTGTTCAAGACCAACAATTACAATGATCTATCCCCATCATGATGAAATTTCAAAGATTACCTCTCGTTGAATACATCAGTCTAGCGTGCATGTAGCCCAGAACATCTAAGGGCATCACAAACCTATTATTGCCTCAAACTTCCCTGGCCTAAGTGGCCATAGTTATTCTAAGAAGCTATCCACAAAGGATCACCTCTGTGTTTAGCAAGTTGAGGTCTCATTTTGTTAATGGAATTAACAAGACAAATCACTCTACCAACTAAGAATGGCCATGCCATACCACCTATAAAATTAAGAAAGATCTTTCGATCTATCAATATTTGCTATGTATGGACTTGGTAAGTTTCCTTGTGTTGAGTCAAATTAAGCTGCAAGCTCCACTCTTAGTGGTGCCCTTCCATCAATTCCTTTAAGTTTCAACCTTGCGACCATACTCCCTTCGAAACCCAAAGACTTTGATTTCTCATAAGGTGTCGGCAGAGTCCTAAAAGTAACATCTATTGATCCATAGTCAACATCATTTATGGTTGACACTAGGATGGTATTTGATCATCTTCAAGCTCCCAACATTCATTCTTGATTAATGAAAACATCATTGGCAAATGCTTTCATACTTGTTCGTCTTTCATAAATCCAAGAATTTCACCTCTGACTATATGAATGCCCCTGACTGTCCCTATTAATCATTACTTTGATCTCAAAGGCCAACACAATAGGATTGAAATCCTATGATGTTATCCTATGCAAATGTATACAAGTGTAGGCTTACTTAAGCATTTGATTTTTTGAAAGTAACAGCACCAAAGGAATGACCCAGTCAAATAAGGCCAAGATAACATTATTGATAATAGGGATGAGTAAATCGTTGCTCATCATGACGTGAGCTAGATGACCCAACCCTAGTTCCAACTATGAGTTTTTTAACTACAACAACTTAAATATACACTATTAGAGCTAAAATTGCCATAGCTACTGGCACTAGACTTGCCTTCCAACGGATCCTCACTAAAGGATTTAGATTATACCCATTTTAATTGCCAAACTCATAAAGCCCAGTATTGTTATTTATTGTCACTACCTCTCTATTTGTGAATACTTTGCGAGAACATTCAATTGGTAAGAGCAACAAGCGATGTCTACAAAGGGTAGGGATATAGTCAATGCAAGGTGATGACTCATGCTCACTAAGAATTCCTCATTAAAGACCAACATTTACAATGATCTATCCCTATCATGATTAAATTTCAAGGATTACCTAGCTTGTTGGCTAATGCTATGGGCTCATTAAATACATCAGTGTAGCATACATGTGGCTTGGAACATCTAAGGGCATTATAGACCTATTATTGCCTCAAACTTCCTTGACCTAAGTGACCATAGTCCCTCTAAGAAGCTAGCCATGAAGGATCACCTCTATATAGCCAGTTAGCAAGCTGTGATCTCATTTGTTAATGGAATTAACTAGACAAATCGCTCTACCAACTAAGAATGGCCATGCACCACCACCAATAAAGTCAAGAAAGAGCTCTTAGTCCATCAATCCTTAGTATGTCTAGACCTAGTAAGTTTCCCCATGTTGAGTCAAATTAAACTATAGGCTCTACTCTTGGTGGTGTCCTTCCGTTAATCCTTTTAAGTTTCAAACTCATAACCATACTCTCTCTAAAACCCAAAGAGTTTGATTCTCATAAGGTGTTGGCATAGTCCTAAAAGTAATATCCACCAATCCCTAGTCAGCATAATTTATGGTTGAGATTAGGATAGTATCTTATCATCTTTGAGCCCTCAACTTTCATTCTTGAAATGAAAACATCCTTCGTAAATGCTTTCATAGTTGTTCATCTTTCTTAAATTCAATAATTTCACCTCTGACTACAAATTTTGAATGCCCTTGATTGTCTTTATTAATCATTACTCCAATCTTGAAGGTCAACACAATAGGATCAAAATCCTATGATGTTATCCTATGCTAATGTATACAAGTGTAGGCCTACTTTGAGCACTATAATTTCTTCAAAGTAATAGTGCCAAATGAATAACCTTACCAATTAAGGTTAGGAGTGTATCATCGATAGTAGGGATAAGTATATCAGTGTTCACTATAAGACAGACCAAATGACCTAACCCTTGTTTTAACTACTAGCTTTTTAACTGCAACAACTTAAATAAATACTATTGGAGATAGAATTACTCTGGTTGCTAGCACCAAACTTGCCCTCTAATTGATCATCGTTAAGTGATTTAGATTGTACTCATTCTAATTACTAGACTCATAAATCCTAATATTGTTATTTATTATCACTACCTCTCCATGTTAGGATTGGGTAATTTATGCACCTGCTGCTTTTTTTGGATACGGTAGCCATTTCTTAGGCTCTCTCTCTAGAATTGAACCCTAATTCTTTGTCACCCATCACCACCATAGTAGGCCACTATCCTACCATTAAAAGTTGATAGAGAAAATTTTGAATGATGCATCATTGGCATAAAGGTTGTGCGATTCATCAAGTTATCATGATTATCAAAGCAATAGGCAAAGCCCGCTTCGACTTTTTTTCTAATAAATGCATCCTTTTCAAAAGTTAAGGTTTGTTGCACATATTAGCTCTAGAATTACTATGGTTATCCGAGTAATAGATACCATCAAACAAACTATAATTGATTTAATGAGCCATTCACAATTACACAATCTGAATTAGTTCATAGTTTCACATGCATGGCTTAATCTTTAAGACAAGCATATTACTACTAGCCAAATCAACTAGGTAGCATTCTTTCAAGATGTTGGCACTGTATGGGCCTCAACACAATAATTTAGTAGTGGAAAGAGCCAACATAGAGCATAAGCATCATGCATGTCGAGCACGTAAAATGCATAGCATCGAATGAATAGGGGCCAAGAGCCTGTGCCCATAAAATGTTCCATATCTAAGAGCACGATTGAACACCAGTGCACCAAAGTGGCCATGAAGGTTTAAGAGGCACGCTTAGGACATGGGGCATAATTAAGGTTTGACCCATAGCCCTTAAGGACACAAGATGGATGCAGGATTGAAAGACGTCATGTTTCTGTTGATTTAGGTATGTAGCACAAGATCCTAATTGTGCCCCCAAGGTATGATGAACACATGAGGAGAGATTGAAGAGGATGATAGGTTGACAGTTTTATACATTGAGCATGAAGCCTACCTACACACATAACCATAGCACCATTCATGTGCCCATTATGTACAAGTGGCAGCATCCATGCACATCGATCCAAAACTTCTAAAAAAATTTTCAAAAAATCTTGAATTATGAAAAATTTTAAAAATCATGAAAAATAAAAAGCAAGTCATCGTGCCATGAAACTTCACAAGAAGGCTTTGAGGACCATTATATGAATTTACAAGCCATAAAAATGGCATTGGCATGGCAAAAATATGAAGATGCACATGAACCCACCTATTGCTCGATCGTACACAAGATGCATAGCCCGAGATCGAGGTACCAATGCATGGTGTGTGGCTCAACATGTGCAGTTAGTACTCGAGGGAACTATCCATACTAGGGGCTAGCATGTGCCGATGGTAGTCGACGCATGTGACGATGGTGTTCAAAGCATGTGTCGAGACCAAGGGCCAACATGTCCTAATGACAGTCAAGGCATGTGCATGTGTCATGGTCCATATACTAGTCCAGGTGCAAAGGTTTTCTTCGAGTCGAGAAAAAGTTCCAGCTCTAGTAGAACAAGGTCTGACAACTAGGGAAACTAGGCCTGGAGGCATACTAGAGGTCCAAGTCATGAGTAACTAGCCTAGAATAGTGGTACAGACAATGATCAAGACTCTAGTGGCTTAAACCTAGTGTTTAGGTTTGATAGAATTGAGCCAAGCCTAGGTATGAGTGCTGGTGAGCATTATATGAATTTGCAAACCATAAAAATGGCATTGGTATGGTAGAAATATGAAGATGTGCTTGAACCCACCTACTACCCAGTCATGGTGCACATGGTGCATGGCTCAGGCCTAGGATAACTATGCTTAGTGTATGACCTAGCATGTACTGATGGTGTTCGATGGAACTACCTGCACAAAAGGCCAACATGTGTGGATGGTGGTTAAAGCATATGCCAAGACCAAGGGCTAACATCTCCTGATGGTATTTTAGGTATGTTCATGTGCCATGGACAACAAGTTGTCTAGGCCTAGAGGTCTTTTTAAGTTGAAGATCAGTTCTAGTTCTAGCGGGATAGAGTCGATAGCCAAAGGGACTAGGACTTAAGGTATACTAGAGGTCTAGGTCATGGGAAACCAACCCAAAATAGTAGTATGGGTAGTGATCAAGACTTTAGTAGCTCAAGCATAATGTTCAAGTTCAACAGAATTAAGCCAAGCCTAGATGCGGGCGCTAGTGAGCATTATATAAATTTACAAGCTATAAAAATGGCATTGGCATGGCAGAAATATAAAGATGTGCCTAAACCCATGTACTATCTAGTCTAGGTGCACATGATGCGCAGTCCGAGCCCAGGATACCCATGCTTGGTATGCAACCCAGTATATGCTAATGGTGTTTGAGAAAACTACCCACATGAAGGGCTAGCATGTGCCAATAATGGTCAAACCTTATGCAAAGATCGAGGCTAACATGTCTCGATGGTGGTCAAGGCATGTGCATGTGTCATAGTCCACAAACTAGTCCATGCCCAAAGGTTCTCTTTAAGTCAAAGAGCATTTCTAGTTTAAGTTTGAAAGGGTTTGATTGCTAGGGGGACTAGGCCTTGAGGCCTAATGGGAACCTAGGTCATGGGGAACTAGCCTGAAACCATGGTATGGGCAGTGATTAAGACTTCAGAGGCTCAGGCACGGTGTTCAACTTTGGTAGAATTTAACTAGGCCTAAGTGCGAGCATTGGTAAGCATTTATGTGAATTTATAGGCTATAAAAATGGCATTGGCATGGTAGAAATATGATGTGCCTAAACCCACCTATTACCCAGTTGTGGTGCGCATTATGCACAACTTAAGCCTAGGGTACTCGCGTGTGGTGTGCAACCTAGCATATATCAATGATGATTGATGAAACTACCCGCACAAAGGGTAAACATGTGCCGATGGTGGTTGAAGCATGTGCTGATACCAAGGGCCAACATGTCCTGATAGTTGTCAAGGATGGGCTTATGTCAGAGTCTACAAGCTAGTCCAAGCCCTAGGGTTCTCTCTGAGTCAAGGAACAGTTCTAGTTCTAGCAAGATAGGGCTGAAATGGTAAGGGGACCAGGCCTTAAGGCCTACTTGGGGCCCAAGCTATGGGGAACTAGCCCAAAATAGTGGTATGAGCAGTGATTAAGACTCCATAGGCTTAGGTATGGTGTTCAGGTTTGGCAGAATTGAGCCAGGCCTAGGTGCTGGCACCAGTGAGGCCTTATATGAATTTTCAAGCCATAAAAATGGCATTGACATGGCAGAAATATGAAGATGTTCCTAAACCCACCTATTACCCAATCATGGTGTGCACGGTGCATAGCCTGAGCCTAAGATACTCGTGCTTGGTGTATGACCTAGCATGTGCCAATGGTGGTTGAAACATGTGCTGAGACCAAGGGCCAACATGTTTCAATGGCATTCGAGGCATGTGCTTGTTCCATGGTCGACAAATTGGTTTGGCCCATAGGTTTTTTTTTAGTCAAAGAGCTATTCTAGTTCAAGTGGGACACAGTTTGACAGCTTAGGGGACCATGCCTTGAGGCATACTGGAGGTTCAGGTTATGGGGAACTAGCCTAAAATAATGGTATAGGCAATGATCGAGACTTCAACAGCTTAGGCATGATGTTTAGGTTTGGTAGAATTGAACCAAACCTAGGTGCGGGCACTAGTGAGCATTATATGAATTTACAAGCCATAAAAATGGCATTGGCAAAGTAGAAATATAAAGATGTGCCTGAACCTACCTATTACCTGATCATGGTACGCATAGTGCATGGTTCGAGCCTAGGATGCCTATGCTTGATGCACATTCTAGCATGTGCCAATGGTGTTCAAGGTAGCAAATATGAAGATGTACCTGAACCTACCTATTACCTGATCATGGTGTGCATAGTGCATGGTTCGAGCCTATGATGCCTATGCTTGATGCACATTCTAGCATGTGCCAATGGTGTTCAAAGGAGCTACCCACACAAAGGGCCAACATATGCCAATGGTGTTCAAGGGAGCTACCCACACAAAGGGCCAGCATGTGCTGATGGTGGTCAAATCATGTATGAAGACCATGGTTCAACATGTCCCAATGGTGGTCGAGGCAGGTACATGTGTTACCCGCAAGCTAGTCTAAGCTTAAGGGTCCTCTCTAAGTCAAGGAATAGTATTAGTTCTAGTGGGAAATGGTTTGATTTCCAGGTAGACCAGGCCTTGAGGCCTAAGCTATGGAATTAAGGCCGAATACTGGTACAGGCAGGATCAAAACTTAAGAGGCTTAAGCATGCGTTTCAGGTTTGACAGAATTGGGCCAGGCCTAGGTGTAGGCCTTAGTGAGCGCTTATGTGAATTTACAAAACATAAAAATGGCATTCGTATTGCAAAAATATGAAGATGGGGTTAAACCCACCTATTGCTTGATCATGGTATGCATTGTGCGCAACCCAAGGCCAACATACTCGCGTATGCCTAGCTTAGCATGTGGTATGGTGTTTGAGAAAACTACCCACACAAAGGGCTAGCATGTGCTGATGGTGGTTCAAGCATGTATAGAGACCAAGGGCTAACATGTCTTGATGGTGATTGAGGCATGTGCTTGTGTCATAATTTGCAAGCTGGTCTAAGCCCATTGGTTCTCTCTAAGTCAAGGAGCAGTTCTTATTCTAGCAAGAAAGGGTTCGATTGCCAGGAGGATTAGGCCTTTAGGCCTATTAGAGGCCTAGGTCATAAGGCACTAGCCTAAAACAGTGGTATGGGTAGTGATTAAGACTTCAGAGGCTTAAGCACAATGTTCAACTTTAATGGAATTTAGCTAAGCCTAGGTAGGGGTGCTAGTGAGCACTTAGATGAATTGACAGGCCATAAAAATGGCATTGGCATTGAAGAAAATTTAAGATGTGGCATAACCCTCCTACTTTCCAATCATGGTGTGCAAGGTGAGCAGCCTGAGCCTAGGATCCCTACACGTGGTGTGCAACTCAATATGTGCCAATGGTGTTCGAGGGAACTACCCACATAAAGGACCAGCATGTGTCGATAGTGGTCAAAGTATGTGCCAAGACTAAGGGCCAACATGCCCCAAAGGTGGTCAAGGCATGTTCATGTGTCATAGTCCGCTAACTGGTCCAAGCCTAGGGGTTCTCTCTAAGTCAGGGAGCATTCTAGTAAGACAGGGTCTAACTACCAAAGAAACCAGACCTTAAGGCTTACTGGAGGCCTAAGTCATGGGGAACTAGCCTAAAACAATGGTACAGGTAGTGATCAAGACACCAAAGTCTTAGGCACGTTGTTTAGTTTTAACAAAATTAAGCCAGGCCCAGGTGCAAGTGCTAGTGAGTGCTTATATGAATTTAGAAGCCATAAAAATGGCATTGGCACATTAGATGTGCCTGAACCCACCTACTACCAGGTCATGGGGTGCATGGTGTGCAACTCAGCATGTGTTGATGGTGTTCAAGGTAACTACTCACACAAAGGGCTAGCATGTGCCCCTATAATGGGTTGACAATTGAGTGATGGGCACGTGTGTCACTTTTTGCTCAGATTTTGACTTAAAGTCATTCAGTCATAATCCAATGCATGGTAGCTTTGTGCCACTAGCTCTTCAACCAAGCACAATGACCAATTGTGTAAATCAATGGTTTCTCTCATACTAGGTTGAATTAATAGTGCGATGTTGCCATTAGTAGGGTAAAATTAACTTGCCTCACAACAGTCTAAACTTAGCTCACATTCTTTAGTGGTGGGTGAACAATCCAACACTTGGTGAATTTTGCTTCACAATGATAGGAATAGCCAACATCAAAGGATCAAAAAGCAACATCGTTATAAATGCTTGGCTGCCATAAGCTAGTTGTACCTATGATAACTTTTTTGACACCTCTAGCTTCACATTCTGAAGGTCTAAAGGATCTATAATCCACGTTTTCATGGTTCATTTTTGTACTAGAAATCAAAATCAAACGAGCCTTTACCTTTTTATTCCATGTGAGATTTTTGTTCTTGTTGAGCTCATTTTGGGAGACCCGTGTTATCTTTTAACAGATGTGCTACCTTAGCCAAAATCCCCACTTGACAATGTCTTATGCCCAGATTGATTGACCAAGGCCTGCCTTGGGTCCAAAAGAAGGGGTCATGCCTCACCTCCAATTCATGGAATAAGTAAAACAACATTAAAAGTAGTGGTATTTCAATTTCATTCAAGGCCTTCCATTTATCCTACACCGATTAAGTCATTTCCCAAAGTTAGACTATAGTCAAGCTCAACAAGGTTTTCTTTCCCTACTGTTTCTGCCAAACCTATTCCCTTGGCTATGGTTTTTATGGATAGTAGGCAGGGACAGTGGGAATCTCATTAATCCATTCATGTGAAACACTAATTAGATGATGAGGCATTTGGCTACATTAAAAGGGTCATAGTTACTCTTGTCATTTACCCGTGCTTGTTTGAATTTCTTCACTTTGACATTTAGAACACTGGGTAGAAATCACATTACGTGAGCATATGCAAAAACCATTGCATTGATTTGTTTTAATTAAATAGTTGGATTCCCTTTGTCTATACTAATTCTAATTTGATTACTCTCACCTAGGAAAGGCCCCTGAGGGAGCAATTCCCAATCCCTTTGACCAGCACATGGCAACCTGCTCTTACCATGGGAGTAGATTGAGTAATGTATCGATAGCTGACAGGTTTAAGATTGGGACCCTTGTGCCCAACCCTTAGAGCCAGTCCTTTTCCCAAGGTTATGGATCCATTTTGCAACTTCCATTGTCTATATTGTTCCATTTACTAGAAGCTATTCACCTTAGAGACCTAATGCAATTATAAGTACGACTAGGCATGGATGGCACTTGGTCCTCTAAATGTTCAAGGGCCACCAAGGGCACACTTGACATAATAAGACATGTGGTGCTCTTTTGGTTGTTGGACCCTACCTCCAACTAAGCCATTTCCAAGGTAGGCAAGCCATTAAACAAAAAAGATAACTATTCCTAAGGCCCCCATAGACTTTTCCAAACTCCCTAATGTTGTCGTTAGCTACTGCATCCTAATTAAGGAATTTTAGCCTAAATCCTTTTTGAAACTCATGCTAGACATGCTATTAGATGAGCTTTCCCTTTCTCTTAGGATCGACTAACTCGTTTCATTCACATGGAACCATTCTTCTCTTTGGCCTTCAAAGTTCTCATTTGAATATTGGCTACTACCTTCAAGATTTGCACCGATGGTCGTTCCACCTAGGTTCACACCCTGGGTTTTGTGGTGACTGTTGTATCCTCCTATTCATCGAGGCTTGGCCCTTGCCTCAATAGCTGGGTATAGGTCACATGCTTAAGTGCCATCCATTTTTTGGGTTAGTTGATTTGGTAGGTGACTTGTTTCACATTTCTTAGTGGATTTTGACTTCCATGACCACCATCCTACTGTCTTAATCGACCAACACCCCTTATAGGTTCTAGGTTATAGCACAATTGTGCACCATAACTTGGCTTCTAGTTCATCTCTTATCACCAATTTTGCTTACCAAAAATGACCTACTTAGAGCTCTCGATTCTGTGGCATAACTAAATGAAGCAATCACACTGTCATGAGCCAACGTTGTATAGGGCCATGATCGGGCATAGGATGTCATGAGCCATTCATGTATAAGGCCATGATTGAGTAGAGGTGCCAAGGTGGAGGGTAAATCTCATGGGCTAGGAAAAAGTATCCCTATTTCAAACTTTGTAATGGTTCATGGTAGCATAGGTGTAAAATCTCTTAAGCTCTTTAGAAGGGTGAGCAGTCGACGTATTGTTAGGCTATATCACTAGCTAAGGTATGTGCTAGACCACCCATTTAGGGCTACCCCTCAGAACTCGACGATGGTGGGAAGACTCAATGCTCTTTTTGTACTTATTATACTATTCTTGATGTTAATAAAACATGTTTTTCTTATGAGAACACTGGGGGTTACCTTGGTGTGCTCCCATTATGTGCCGATATATTGTTATGTATTCTTGAGATTAACTTGTGGCTTGTTGGTTGCCTATTCATATATCAAACTATCCTTGGCTGACTTGTGTGGAAGTATCCATCCAAATGCCACATAGTCTATTACTTCATTAAGTGAAAGCTTAGCCTATGACATGTGGTATTAGAGCATAATTGAGAAGTGCTAGAGAATTGATAAAATGGCTACGAGTGGTGGATTTAATGATCAACAAAGGATCGAGGAGCTTGAGGACATGGTGGCTATCTTAAAAGCTTATATGGTAACTCATGATCCACTGAAGGTAATCAAGATATCCTAGTGGGAGTTATCTGATACTCTACATAGCTTAGGTGATGAGACCAAAGATGCCTTGAGTGTCCTCTAGAGAGACTTTGAGGAGCTTAGGGCCCAAATGAGTATGCTACAAATGGCTATGGCCAGGTCAAGTTTTAGCTCGTGGAGAAAGGGAAAAAGGCCAAAGTGCCAAAGCCTTGATGTAATGAGGGGGCAAGAGATGTCATAGAGCTTGAGAACTTCCTGTTTAACATAGAACAATTCTTTTAGCTATGCACACATAATCAAAGGAAGATAAAGTTGCAATGGCTTCAATATACCTTGCCATGGATGCCAAGCTATAGTGGTGTTCAAAATTTGTAAGTAATGAATGCCCTATTAAAACTTGGGCAAATCTTAAGCAAGAGTTGAAAAATGAGTTCTTCCTTGAGAATGTAGAGTATATGGCCCGAATGATGCTTCCAGAATTAGTGTAAACAAGAACAATGTGAGAGTTTTTAAGGAGCTTTTCTACCTTGAAGTTGGACATTAGAGACAAGTCTAAAAAGTACAAGATGTTCTAATTCCTAAAGGGCCTCAAACCTTGGGCTAGGATGGAATTACAAAGATAAAAAGTGCAAGATGTGGCCACGACCATGGCTGCCACCAAACGTCTTAATGACTATAACAATGCCCCCTCAAAATAAAAGAACCATCTATTAGGTGGCAATAACTATAACTTTGGGAATGGTAGAAAGATGGTCAAAATAGATAGACCCTTCAATGAAGGATTGATTAAGATGCCTTCTAGTTGAGACAATACCCAACCCAAGGCAAACAATGTATCGAATTTCAATCTGAAGCAACTACCAACTTGTTTCTTATGCAAGGGATCACATTGGGTGGCCAAATGCCCACGTAGAAGTGCCTTTAATGCTTTGAGAGCCTCCTTTCAAGAGTCCTCCAAAGCAGTCAAAACTATTGAAGAAGTTTAATAGGAGCCATCATGGATGGGCTCAATATGGTTCCTTAATGCCTTTTGTACCCAACTAAACATGATAAAGAAAGAATCTGTGAGAGGTTCGATGTATGTGGACCTAGTACTCAATGGTAAAACCATAAAAGCCATGGTAGATATAGGTGTAATTGATACCTTCATCACACTAGAGAAAGCAAAAAGGTGTGGTCCCTAGGTTAATAAACACTGTGGGCAAATGAAAGGAGTTAACTCATTAGCCTTTGTGATAAGTAGAAGCTCTAAGAGTGTGATGAGCAAGTTAAGGCCATGGGATGAAAATGTAGACTTCATGATTTCCCTCATTGATGACTTTGATGTTATCCTAGGATTGGGCTTCATGATGTTGGCTCAGGCAATCCCAATCCCTATTGCTAGTTGTTTATTGTTCTTGGGGGAAAGCTTATGTGTTGTGTCAGCCACAATCCTCCATAAGAATAGGAAGAAAATGATTTCAACATTACAATTCAAGAAATGAGTAAAAAGAAGGGAGCCTTCTTATATTGCTATGCCAATTTACAAAAATGGGATTAATGAGAGTTTGTGGTTATGTATGGACTATAGGGCATTGAACAAAGTCACTATGAGAAACAAATATCCTATTCCTCTTATTGTAGATTTGTTTGATCAACTAAGCTAGGCCAAATGCTTCTCCAAATTGGACTTGAGATCTAGTTATCATCAAGTTAGAATTGCTAAAAGAGATGAGCCAAAAACCACTTGTGTAATGTAGTATGGTGCATTTGAATTTCTTATTATGCTTTTTGGATTGACTAATGCCCTTGCCATATTTTGTACCTTGATGAATCAAGTGTTCTATGACTATCTTGACAAGTTTGTGGTCATCTATTTAGGTAACATACTGGTCTATATTTCTACCTTGGAAGAGTACCAAGAGCACCCACATCTTATGTTTCAAATACTACAAGACCATCAATTGTATGTTAAATGATTAAAAAATGCATTTGCTCAAACATGAATTCACTTCTTAGGCTATAATGTTGAACAAGGCCACATTCGAATGGATATGGAAAAAGTTAGGGCTATTAAGGATTAGGCAACACCAAAGAATGTTATGTGAACTCCACTCATTTTTGGTGTTAGCCAACTATTATAGGAGATTTGTGGAAGGATACTATCATAGAATCATGGCTCTCATGGAGCGATTGAACAAGAAGCATAAATGGTGTTGGACAAGTGAATGTCAAGAGGGTTTTGAGGGCTTGAAGAAAGCCATGATGAAGGACCTTGTCTTAACTCTCCCTTACATTAGGAAGCCTTTTGAAGTTTAACCAAATGCATCTAATTTCACTATTGGGGGAGTGCTTTTATTAGAATGGCACCCTATAGCATTTGAAAGTCAAAAGTTAAGTGAAGCTAAAAAGTAATAGATGGCTCAAAAGAAAGAACTTCTAATGGTAATCCATTGTTTGAAACCATGGCTACATTATTTGTTAGGTTCACAATTTGTAGTTAAGATAGACAATACAACAGTTAGTCATTTTCTCACCTAACTGAAGCTCATGGCTAAGCAAGCTAGATGGTAGAGTTTCTAGCCAAATTTGAATTTTGTTTTGAGCACACAACTAGAATAACCAATCAAGTTGTAGATGCACTAAATAGATAGGCAAAGCTAGCTACCCTTAAGAGAATTGCCCTCATGGTAGCTAGTAAAGTCACAACAAATATTTGTAAGCTAATTGAAGATAATCTGAAGAAAGACCCATAAGCCAGTGCCATCTTGGAGCTAGTAGAAGAAGGGAAGTCCAAGTACTTTTGGCAAGAAAATGGGGTCTTATTAACAAAAGGTCCTTAGTTGTTTGTGCCAAAGTAGGAGGTCTAAGATAGATGCTAGGGAATGCCATGATACACCATGGGCAGGTCACTTGGTTGGCAACGTACTTTAGCTTTACTAAAACAAAACTATTATTGGCCTCACATATGGCAAGATGTGATGGACTATACAAAGACTTGCCTCATTTACCAACAGGACAAAGTTGAAAAGAAGAAATCGACAGGCATACTTGAACCATTACTTATGCCCACAAAACTTTAGGTAAGTTTCTCCCTTGACTTCACATTGGGCCTTCCTAAGGTTGGTGATCTTGTGTCTATTCTAGTAGAGATTGACCATTTCTTTAAATATGCTACATTGATTCTCGCCCAAAAGTATTACATCATGAAGATATGGCTTGAATAATATTTAAACATGTAATCAAGTATTAGGGCCTTTCTTAAAACATTGTTAGTGACAGGGATCCAAGATTCACTAGTCATTCTCGAGAGAATTTTTCAAGATCTTGGTATCTCAGCTCAACATCTTTTCAAGTTATCACTTGCAAGCTAATGGTCAAACTAAATGATTTAATGGGTTATTGGAGGAGTACTTAAGACACTTTTTTCAATCTAATCAGAAAAATTATCCTTTATTGTTGGATGTAGCTCAGCTTTGTTTTAATTCCAACAAATGTTCTTCCATGAAAAAAAGCCCATTTGAAGTGGTCATTGAATAACTACGAAGACCATTACATACATCCCTTGAGCCATATCGAGCGAAGAATCCACGAGCCTTCAACCTTAGCAAAAAATCAATACAAAACACAGAAATTATGCAAGTAGACTTAGAGAAGGCATCGAACCACATGAAAAAATGGGCAGATAAGGGTTAAAAGGTACAACAATTCAAAATTGGTGATCTTATTCTTATCAGATAAGTGCCCGAACAAACTAGGTTCCTAAAGAAGCAGGATCATAGGTTGGAGCATAAGTATGAAGGTCTAGTGAAGATCCTTTCCAAAGTTGGGAATGCCTCTTATAAAATCGACCCACCAAAATAGATGAAGGTGGACCTAATGTTCCATGTGAACAATTTAAAGCCTTATCATGCAAACCCCACAGATACAAGTTGAGGTGAATCAACTAGAGTTGCCATTACCGTGAAGCCACCATCAGAACATCGAGTTAAAGAGATTTTAGTTGACAAGGTATCTTGAGTATCTCAAAGAATAGTTCACGAATATTTAGTGGATTGGGAGAGCTTAGGACTAGAAGAAACTAGTTGGGAGAGAGATCATGTCCTCCAAGCATTCAAGCAAAAGATTGAAGAATTCTATGCCAACAAGTCAATGAGGTCATCGACAAAATAGGTAGGGGAGGATGTCATGAGCCAACCTTGTATTGGGCCACAACTGAGCATAGGATGTAATGAGCCACCCATATATAGGGCCATGACTAAGTAAAGGTACCAAAAATGAGGGTAGATTTCATTGGCTTGGAAAAAGTGTCCCCATTTCAAACTTTGTAATGGTTCTTAGTAGCATCAATATAAAATCTCTTAATCTCTTTCGAAGGGTTAAGCAATCGACATATTATTGGGCTACCTCACTGACTAAGGTACATGTTAGACCACCCATCTAGGGCTACCTCTTTGGCCCTGACGATGGTGGGAAGACTCAATGTTTTTTTTATACTTGTTGTACTTTCTTGATATTAATAAAACATTTTTTTCTTATGGGAACATCGAAGGTTACCTTGGTGTGCTCCTAATATGGCCCAATATATCGTTATATATTCTTGAGATTAATTTGTGGCTTGTTAGTTGCCTATTTAGATATCAAACTATCATCGGCTACTTGTGGGGAACCATCCATCCAAATGCCACATGGTCTATTACTTCATTAAGAGAAAGCTTAGCTAGTGACACATGCCATCTTGCCTATTTATAGTTTGAGAATAGATCAAGGGCGTTGTCCATCCAATGCCTCTAATTATTGGCTTTACCCTATAGAACATGCCAAGGGCTCTAACTATCTTAAAGAAAACTTTAGAGGAAACCAGCTATAGATGGTTCGATTAGTCTTTCACCCCTATGCCTAAGTCATACAAATGATTTGCACATCATTATCACTGCAGACCTCCACCAAAGTTTCATCTAGCTTTGCCTGTTTAGGCATAGTTCATAATCTTTTGGGTTCTAACAGGCAGCTCACACTTGAACCCTTCATAAAAAAGTTCAAGGTCAGTCGGTGGTGCACCTGTGAGAGATCCCGCCAATCAATTTCCTTGCACCTTATGGGTTTTTTAGCTCATTGACTAGCACACATGTTAGACTCCTTGGTCTGTGTTTGAAAATGGTCAAATGGTGAAACCACAGGCTAATGTCTAGAGCATGCCAGTGTTAAGGTACACCAAGATGATGTGTGCTGCATTCCATGATCACAGTGATAACATCTCTATAGGCATATCGAAAGCCTAGGCTTGGGCCACCATCATGACCCATGTCGATCCATGCCTTGAGCTTATAGCGAATCGGCTCTCACTATTCCACATCTGATCAAGGTGCATTGTCAACCCTCATCTACTTCCCTTTCGACAATTTAAGCACTGTTTGACTCTTTTTTCAAAGTCTTTTTCATCTTTCCCTCATGGTACTTGTTTGCTATCAGTCTCTCACCCATATTTAGCCTGGATAGAATTTACCCCTTGACTATGGTTGTATTCCCAAATAACCCAACTCACAGACAATGCCTAGTGCTATGAAAGGGTCTAGGCACAACAGGGCTCTCACCCTCTTGGCACCCCTTTTTAGGGTGCTTTGGCCCAGTCTACCATTGAGGACACTTTTTCAGACTACAATTTAGACACTGAAGGTGTCCAATTCTCAAGCTAGGCTATTCTCAGTTTGCTCACCACTACTAGAGGAATCTTGGTTAATTTCATTTCTTTTACTTATTGATATGCTTAAACTTAGTGGGTAATCTTGCCTAACCTAAGGTCATGATGCAAGCATCGACCAAGTGATGCAGGGGATCTAATAGGGTCAGGGTGGACAACAAGTACATGTCATCAAAGATGAGGTACATTAGGGGCTTTACCACTAATGGTCACAGCGCTATCATTGCTAGGGACTCACTTTTAGGCCAACCATGATCGACAAGATCACAAGAGGCCATTTTCCACCCCTTTCACCTAGAGCTCGATGGATGGGAGTTTAGAAGGGGTGATAGTGCATGACATCGAGGCAAGCGTGCCCTCAGCCTAATGGCTTGGGGCATAACTTGCATTCAAAGACTCGATGGTTCACAGGATTTTGCAATTCACACCAAGTATTGCATTTCACTAATTCTTCTTCAATGTAAGAGTTGAGATATCCATTATCGAGAGTAGTTTTTGGTTTTTCATGACAAAAGAGTCACAATGCTGACTATGCACACATCACGAATAGGATGATGATGGCACATTCTGGTTTTTTGGCACAATTCACACTATGGCTTTGTTATTCAGTCATAGGCAGTAAGACCAATCATTTCACCCTCCGAGAGGTAGAATGAAGTGTCACACCCACCTGAGGCTAAAAAAGGCTTATGGCATGAAGGCACCCTCACCCTTTTGGTTTTTCATTAATGTGTTCATGAGTCATTCGTTAAGTGGGTTTCAACAATGATCCTTTGGACAATGATCCTTCTGTATGTTTACCTACTAAAACCTTGTTACGACTTTTCCTTCCTCTAATTGATGAGGTTCAGTGGACTTCCTATGATGTCACAAGTAGCGAATTGTCCATGTCACCATGATTCGAACACTTCATCAAACCATTCAATCGATAGGAGTAATGAGTGGTGTACAAAGGGTAAGGACATGCTCAACATGAGTTGATAACTTACACTTACTAGGAATTCCTTGTTAAAAACCAACAATTACAATGATCTATCCCCATCATGATGAAATTTCAAAGATTACCCAGGCTTGTCAACCAAGGCTATAGACTCTTTGAATACATCAATGTAGGAAGTGTGTGGCTAAGAACATCTAAGGGCATCACAGACCTATTATTGCCTCAAACTTCCTTAGCCTAAGTGGCCATAGTCCCTCTAAGAAGCTAGCTATGAAGGATCATCTCCACGTACCTAGTTAGCAGGCAATGGTCTTGTTCTTTAATGAAGTTAACTAGACAAATCACTTCACTAACTAAGAACATCCATGCACCACCACCCATAGAATAAAAAAAGACCTTTCAATCTGTCAATCCTTACTATATCTAGACCTAGTAAGTTTCCCTTTCTTAAGTTAAATTAAGCCACATGCTCTACTCTTGGTGATGCCCCTTTATCAATTCCTTTAAGTTTCAACCTTGTGACCATACTCCCCCGGAACCCAAAGACTTTGATTTCTCATATGGTGCTAGTGGAGTTCTAAAAGTAATATCCATCGATCCATGGTTGACATAATTTATGGTTGAGACTAGGATGGTATTTGATCATCTTTGAGCCTTAACTTTCATTATTGATTAATGAAAACATCCTTAGCAAATGCTTTTACAGTTGTTCATCTTTCATAAATCCAAAAATTTCACCTCTAACTATGAAATTTGAATGCCCCTAATCGTCCCTGTTAATCATTACTCCTATCTCGAAGGCTAACACATTAAGACTGAAAGCCTATGATGTTATCCCATGCTAATGTATACAAGCATAAGCCTACTTTGAGCACTCTAATTTCTTCAAAGTAACAATGTTAGAGGAATGACTTGGCCAATTAAGGCTAGGAATGCTTTACTAGTAATAGGAAAGAGTAGCTTGGTGCTCATTATGAGGTGGACCGTACGACCCAATCCTAGTTTCAACTATAAGCTTTTTAACTGCAAAAACTTAAATATATGCTATTAGAGCTAGAATTGCCACAGCTGCTAGCACTAGACTTACCTTTCAATGGATCCCCATTAAGGGATTTAGATTGTACTTATTCTAATTACTAGACTTATAAAACTTGGTATTGTTGTTTATTTTCACTACCTCCTTATGTTAGGATTGGGTGATTTATACACCTGTTGCCTTCTTTGGAAGTGGTAGACGTTTCTCAAGCTCCCTCTTTTGACCCTAATTCTCCATCACCCATCACCATCATAGTAGGCCATTGTCCTACTATCAAAAGTTGATAGGGCAAAATTTTGAATGATGTATCTTCAGCATATAGGTTATGTGATCTATCAAGTTATCATGAATCATCAGAGTAATGGGCAAAGCCTGTGTAGACCTTTTATCTAATGAATGCATCCCTTCCAAAAGTTAGGGTTTGTTGCATATGTTTGCTCTAGAATTACTACAGTTATCTTAGTAGTAAATACCATCAAATAACCTATAATTGATTTAATAAGCCATTCATAGTTTCACTATCTAAATTAGTTCAAACTTACATAAGCATTGCTTAATCTTTGAGACTAGCATATGACTATTTGGTAGGATCAACCAAGTAGCATTCTTTTAGGATGTTGGCACCGCATGGGCCTCAATGCACTGACTGAGTGATGGAGATAGCCAACACAAAGCATAAGCATCATGAGTGTCAAGCTCATAAAATGCATAGCAATAGATGTGCAAGGGTTGAGAGCTTGTACCCATAAAACATTCCACATCCAATAGTATAATCGAACACTAGTGCACTAATATGGCTATAAAGGTTTGGGTGGCACACTTAGGACACAACACATGATTAAGGTTTGACCCATAGCCCTTAAAGATAAAAGAAGAATGATGGATTGCAAGACATCCAGTTACATCAATTTAGGCATATAGCATAGGATCCCGATTGCACCCCTAAGGTACGATGACCACATAGGGGGAGATTAAAAAAGATGATGGGTTGACAATTTGATGCATCAAGTATGGAGCCTGCCAACATGCATAATCATAACATCACTCATATGCTGGTTGCATACAAGTGGCAGCATCCATGCACACTAGTCCACAACCTACCCAATCAATTACTCGATGAGCGAGAGGAGGAAATGATGTACGAGGCCATGCCACAACCACTTGGCATGGGAAAAACATAAGCAAGGGCCATAAGATTGCCATTGCCATCCAATAGGCAATAATGGCACGACACCACCAATGCTTGGTCTAGCCGAGACAGCACACAAAACCTCCGTAGCCACCACCCTAAGGGGATGTTGCTTGATTTAGGGATTTGTTCCTAGGGTCTTTGGTAGCATGGGCTACATGCACGGGCTTGGCCAAGCCAAGGCATTTTTATGGTCGATGATAAGGGACCACGGGACTACCAAATACTCAAGAAACTTGGCCAGACTAAGCCAGTGACTGTAGCTTCTGCTTGTACCACTTTAAGAAGATATTGCCCGATTTAGGGACTTGGTCTAAGGTTTAAGGCAGCATCAATCATAGGCATGGGCTTGAGCTTGGCACAACTGAGCCTTTTTTCCATATGAAGACCAACAGTTAAGACCATGAGCTCTTATAGGACACTAAAGTAACTAGCTACTTGACAACATGACCAAAAGGTATGCTGGCCTAGATTTTGCTCTATGGACATTGCCATGGATGTTTTCAATAACAATCCTATCATGCACACCTATTCCCTCATTGAGGGAAAAAAGGGGACCAGACAATCACCCTTAAAAGGCATGATAGATTTTACAGATATGTTAGTAGTAGACATTAAAGTGTCTATAATGGGGAACTTCTTTCAAACAAGCATATCTTGCATAAGGGTTTGTAGGTGTTGATGGTGGTTGAGGCATGTGCCCGCACCAAGGCCCAGCTTGTGCTGATGGTGTTCAAGGTAAGTGCTCGTAGCAAGGGCCAGTATATGCTGATGGTGTTTGAGGTAAATACCTGTACCAAAAGCCATTTTCTACTGATATTGATCGATGCATATGCCTTCACCAAGGGCCAGTATGTACCAATGGTGGTCAAGGAAATTACCCATACCAAAGCTAGCTAGTGCCAGTGGTTGTCGAGGTAGGTACCCTTACCAAAGGCTAGCTCATGCTGATGATGGTCAAGGCATGTGCCTGTACCATGTGCTAATGATGGTCAAGGCCTTGGCTAAAGTTTGATTCTGGGCCCTGATGCATATGCTAGGCTTAGGCATATACTGGTGCCATATTTTTTACCTAGGGCACTATCACCAAAAGATTGTTGGAGAACCTAGTCAATGGCATTGAGGGTTTCAACGATTGGGGAAGGGTGCCAAGGGGTGTGTGCACATGATGTATAATGGGTGCTAGTCCTTAGCCTTTATATTGATCCCTTATCCCCCAAAGAAACCTCAACAACTCACAACCCCTTAAAAAAGCATAAGAGCTTTTACAGGTTTGCAACCAGTAGCCATTCAAGTGTTTAAAATGGGGATGCTTTTTTCAAATGGCCATAAGATCTTCTACACTACGAGTTCTTAGCTAAATTTTTTTATGGATGCCTACAAAAATACAAGAATCATGTATACTAAATTTAGGGCCAAAACTCCTTTTAAAAGAATTTAAAAAAATCCCAAACCATGAAAAATTTTAAAAATCATGAAAAACAAAAAATGAGTCATCTTGCCATGAAACTTCACATGAAGGCATAAGGGATTGTTATATGAATTTACAAGCCATAAAAATAGCATTGGCAGGGCAAAAATATGAAGATGTGCTTGAGCCCAACTATTGCCCAGTGATAGTCTGCATGATGCACGGCCCAGCATGTGCCAATAATATTTGAAGGAATTACCTACACTAAGGGCCAACATGCATCACTAGTAATCAAAGCATGTGCCAAGACCAAGGGCCAACATGTCTTGATTGCAGTTGAGGCATGTGCATATGTCACAGTCTATAAGTTGGTCCAAAATTAAGAGTTCTTTTCGAGTAGAGAAACAGTTCCAATTCTATTATGACAAGGTCTGAAAGCTAAGGGGACCAAGCCTTGAGGTGTACTAGAGGTCCAGGTCATGGGGAACTAGCCTAGAATAATGGAATAGGTAATGATCAAGACTCTAGAGGCTTAGGCCCAGTGTTCGGGTTTGACAAAATTGAGCTAGGCCTAGGGGTGTGTGTGTGTGTTGGTTAGCATTTTATGAATTTATAGGCAGTGATCAAGACTCTAAAGGATTAGGCTCGATGTTTAGGTTTGGTAGAATTGAGCCAAGCCTAGATGCGGGTGTTGGTTAGCATTTTATGAATTTACAAGCCATAAAAATGGCATTTGTATGGCAAAAATATTAAGATGTGCTTGTGTCACTGGTTGAGACTCAAGCTTCAGGTTCGCATAACTCCAAGACTCAAGAATGGAGTCTTCTGCATCCCAAATTAGCCTAACATAAAAACGGTGCATGGACACTTTAGACTACAAGACTTGGCCACCTAGTAAGTTACGAAATGAAAGGCCATAATAAATGCTTGCAGAAAGGCTAACAAAAGAATAAAACAAAGTTTAAGGCAAAAGTAAGGATGTTATTACTTAATGGTTCTAGTGTGTGTACAATAAGGATGAGAATCTCTCTATTTATAACTGAATCCCCCTTACAATTAGTGCCAAGATACATTTCTAAACTCTAAGGATTACACTGGCTTGAATCCTATGATTTTAGGAGATAAGATACAATTCTTGATTCTAAGGGATTGGTGTTGCTGCACAATCTTTGACTTGATGATATCATGCTGAATATCAGGCCTTTTAGAAGCCCTAAAAACCGATCCTCCCAGGATTGTGTTCAGGTGTGCCCACACCTGGGCTCGACCGTGTACCTACTATTTAACCATCAATGTTCTCACCTGGGTTTGATTAGATGCTGATGCAATGCTCATCAATGCCTACCCTTGGGCCTAGCTCAATCCTACCCAACCTAAACACCTTTCCTAGGCCTTTAGAGTCTTTATTACTACTTGCCCCATTGTTTTAGGCTAGTTCCCCATGACCTAGACATCTAGTGAACCTCAAGGCTTGGTCCCCTTAGATGTCAAACTCTATCTTGCTAGAACTTGAACAACTACTTAACTTGGAGATAACACTTTGGCTTGTACTAGCTTATGAACCTTAACACTTGAACCCATCTACTGCTTGGTTGTGGTGCACATGATGCATGACTATGGCCTAGGATACCTACACTTAGTGTACGACCTAGCATGTGCCGATGGTGCTCGAGGGAACTACTCGCACAAAGGGCCAATATATGCCAATAATGGTCGAAACATGTGCTAAGACCAAGGGCCAACATGTCCTGATGGTAGTTGAGGCATGTGTATGTGCCATGGTTTGCAAGCTAGTCCAGGCCTAGAGGCTCTTTTTTAATCGAGCAATAGTTCCAATTCTAGCAAGATAAAGTCTGATAGCCAGGAAGACCAGGCCATGAGGCATATTGGAAGTTTAGGTCATAGGGATGTAGCCCAAAATAGTGGTAAAAGGTAGTGATCAAGACTCCAATGGCTCAAGCACGATGTTCAAGTTTAGTGGAAATGAGCCAAGCTAAGGTGCAGGAGCTAGTAAGCATTATATGAATTTACAAGCCATAAAAATGGCATTAGCATGGCAAAAATATAAAGATGTGCCTGAACCCATCTACTACTAGATCGTGGTGCGCATAGTATGTGACCTACGCCCAGGATACCTGTGCTTGGTGTATGGCCTAGCATGTGCCATTGGTGTTCAAGGGAACTACTTGTACAAAGGGCCAGCATATGCCAATAGTGATCGAAGCATGCATGAAGGCCAAGGGCCAGCATCTTTTAATGGTGGTCAAGGCATATACATGTGTCATAATTCATAAGTTGATCTAGGCCTAGGGTTCTCTTTGAGTCAAGGAGCAATTCTAGTTCAAATAAGAAAAAGGGTTCAATTACGAAGGGGACTAGGCCTTAAAGCCTACTAGAGGCCCAGGTCATAAGGAACTAGCCCAAAACAGTGGTACGAGTAGTGATCAAGACTCTAGAGGCTTTAGCACGGTGTTCCGGGTTTGGTAAAATTGAGCCAAGCCTAAGTGTAGGCACTAGTGAGTGCTTATGTGAATTTATAGGCCATAAAAATGGCATTGGCATGGCAAAAATGCGAAGATGTGCAGAAACTGACTACCCAATCATGGTATGCATTGTGCAAGGCTTAGGCCCAAGGATACTCATGTATGGTGTATGGCCTAGCATGTGTTAATGGTGTTCAAAGGAACTACTGGCACAAAGGGCCAACATGTGCTATTGGTGGTCGAAGTATGTGCCAAGACCAAAGGCCAATATATCCTGATGGTGGTCAAGGCATGTACTTATATCATGGTTTGCAAACTAGTCCAGGCCCAAGGTTTTCTCTAAGTTGAGGAACAGTTCCAATTCTACCAAAAAAGGGTCTAACTACTAGGGGGACTAGGCCTTGAGACCTACTGGAGGCCCAGGCTGTGGGGCACTAGCGAAGAATAGTGGTATGGGCAGTGATTAAAACTCTAAAGGCTCAAGCACGGTGTTCGGGTTCCAAGAAATTGAGCCAACCCTAGGTGCAGGTGCTAGTGAACATTTAGATGAATTGACAAGTCATTAAAATGGCATTCGTATGGCAAAAATGTAAAGATGTGCTTGAACCCACCAACTGCTCGATAGTAGTGTGCATGGTATATGGTCTAGGCCCAGGATATCACACTCGGTGGGTGGCCCAGCATATGCTAATGGTGTTCAAGGGAACTACTTATACAAAAGGCTAGCATGTGTTGATAGAGGTCAAAGTATGTATAAAGACTAAAGGCCAACATGTCTCAATGGTGGTCGAGGCAAGTGCATGTGACATGGTCTAAACACTGGTCCATGACCCAATGTTCTCTCTGACTCAAGGAGCAGTTCTAGTTTTAATAGAAAAGGGTCTAATTGCCAAGAGGACCAAGCCTTAAGGCCTACTGGAGGCCCAGGTTAAGGGGCACTAGCCTAGAATAGTGGTATGGGCAGTGATCAAGACTCTAGAGGCTCAGGCATAGTGTTTAAGTTTTATAGAATTGAGCCAGGCTCAGGTCTAGGCATTGGTAAGCACTTAGATGAATTAAGGCATGTGTATGTGTCATGGTCTGCAAGCTAGTCCAAGCCCAAGAGTTCTCTCTAAGTTAAGAAACAATCTCAATTCTAGTATGACAGGGTTCGACTACCAAGCAAACCAAGCCACAAGGCTTACTAAAGTCCTAGGTCATATGGAAATACCAAAAACAATGGTATGGACAGTAATCAAGACTCCAAAGACATAAGCAAGGTTTTCAGGTTTGGTAGAATTGAGCTAGGTCCGAGTACATGCGCTTATGAGCAATGTGCAGTCACACAATCAAACCCAAGTGTAGGCACTGATGATCAAGGTGCGAGCGCACAATCAAACCCATGTGCGGGATTACCTAAACATAGTCTTGGGAAGATCAAATTTGTGGGCTTCTAGAATGCTTAATACTATAGCACAATCTTTGACAGCTAGAATATGCTAAGCACTTGAAGTCTTATAAGTGTGGTAATTTTTTACCAAGTGCCAGCATCTAGCGATGGTGTTCAAGGTAGCATCCTGAACTAAGGGGCCAGCATTTGCTGATGGTATTTAAGGAAATAATAGGCCAACATCTGCCAATAGTTTCGATTGCCCGCACAAACCAAGGGCCAAGTGCTGTCAATGGTGTTAGCAAATTAAT
>NW_019168104.1:346384-399431 GCF_002303985.1 Durio zibethinus
GAACTTCTTTCAAACAGCATATCTTGCACAAGGGTTTGTAGGTGTTGATGGTGGTTGAGGCATGTGCCCACCAAGGCCAGCATGTGCTGATGGTGTTCAAGGCAAGTGCTCATAGCAAGGGCCAGCATATGCCGATGGTGTTTGAGGTAACTACCATTTTCTATGATATTGATCGAGGCATGTGCCTTCACCAAGGGCCAGTATATACCAATGGTGGTCAAGGCAATTGCCCATACCAAAGCCAACTAGTGCCAGTGGTGGTCAAGGTAGGTGCCCTTACCAAAGGCCAGCTCGTGCTGATGATGGTCAAGGCATGTGCCCGTACCATATTCGGTATGTGCCTATACCATGTGCTAATGATGGTCGAGGCCTTGGCTAAAGTTTGATTCTGGGCCCTGATGCACATGCTAGGCTCAGGCATATATTGGTGCCATTTTTTTGCCTAGGGCACCATCACCAAAAGATTGTTGGAGAACCTAGTCAATGGCATTGAGGGTTTCAACAATTAGGAAGGGGCCAGGGGTGTGTGCACATGATGTATAATGGGTGCTAGTCCTTAGCCTTATATTGACCCCTTATCCCCAAGGAACCTCAACAACTCACAACCCCTTAAAAAAGCATAAGAGCTTTTATAGGTTTGCAACCAGTAGCCATTCAAGTGTTTAAAATAAGGATGCTTTTTTCAAATGGCCATAAGATCTTCTACACTACGAGTTCTTAGCTAAATTTTTTTATGGATGCCTACAAAAATACAAGTATCATGTATACTAAATTTAGGGCCAAAAATCCTTTTAAAAGAATTTAAAAAAATCCCAAACCATGAAAAATTTTAAAAATCATGAAAAACAAAAAATGAGTCATCTTGCCATGAAACTTCACATGAAGGCATAAGGGATTGTTATATGAATTGACAAGCCATAAAGATGCATTGGCAGGGCAAAAATATGAAAGATTTGCTTGAAACCAACTATTACCCAGTCATGCGTCTGCATGCATGCCAGCGGCCCAGAATGTGGCCAATAATATTTGAAGGAATTACCTACGACCAAGGGCCAACATGCATCACTAGTAATTCAAAGCAATCCACCTTGTCCAAGAACCAAGGGCCAACATGTCTTGCATTGCCAGTTAAGGCATGGTGCATATGGTCCACAGTCTGTAAGTTGGTCCAAAATCAAGGAGTTCTTTTCGAGTAGAGAAACAGTTCCAATTCTATTATGACAAGGTCTGAAAGCTAAGGGGACCAAGGCCTTGAGGTGTACTAGAGGTCCAGGTCATGGGGAACTAGCCTAGAATAATGGAATAGGTAATGATCAAGACATCTAGAGGCTTAGGCCCAGTGTTCGGGTTTGACAAAATTGAGCTGGCCTAGGGTGTGTGTGTGTGTTGGTTAGCATTTTATGAATTTATAGGCAGTGATCAAGACTCTAGAGGATTAGGCTCGATGTTTAGGTTTGGTAGAATTGAGCCAAGCCTAGATGCGGGTGTTGGTTAGCATTTTATGAATTTACAAGCCATAAAAATGGGCATTTGTATGGCAAAAATATTAAGAAGTGCTTGTGTCACTGGTTGAGACTCAAGCTTCAGGTTCGCACAACTCCAAGACTCAAGAATGGAGTCTTTTGCATCCCAAATTAGCCTAACATAAGAAACGATGCAATGGACACTTTAGACTACAAGACTTGGCCACCTAGTAAGTTACGAAATGAAAGGCCATAATAAATGCTTGCAGAAAGGCTAACAAAAGAATAAAACAAAGTTTAAGGCAAAAGTAAGGATGTTATTACTTAATGATTCTAGTGTGTGTACAATAAGGATGAGAATCTCTCTATTTATAACTGAATTCCCCTTAACAATTAGTGCCAAGATACATTTCTAAACTCTAAGGATTACACTAGCTTGAATCCTATGATTTTAGAGATAAGATACAATTCTTATTCTAAGGGATTGGTGTTGCTGCACAATCTTTGACTTGATGATATCATGCTGAATATCAGGCCTTTTAGAAGCCCTAAAAACCGATCCTCCCAGGATTGTGTTCAGGTGTGCCCACACCTGGGCTCGACCGTGTACCTACTATTTAACCATCAATGTTCTCACCTGGGTTTGATTAGATGCTGATGCAATGCTCATCAATGCCTACCCTTGGGCCTAGCTCAATCCTACCCAACCTAAACACCTTTCCTAGGCCTTTAGAGTCTTTATTACTACTTGCCCCATTGTTTTAGGCTAGTTCCCCATGACCTAGACATCTAGTGAACCTCAAGGCTTGGTCCCCTTAGATGTCAAACTCTATCTTGCTAGAACTTGAACAACTACTTAACTTGGAGATAACACTTTGGCTTGTACTAGCTTATGAACCTTAACACTTGAACCCATCTACTGCTTGGTTGTGGTGCACATGATGCATGACTATGGCCTAGGATACCTACACTTAGTGTACGACCTAGCATGTGCCGATGGTGCTCGAGGGAACTACTCGCACAAAGGGCCAATATATGCCAATGATGGTCGAAGCATGTGCTAAGACCAATGGCCAACATGTCCTGATGGTAGTGAGGCATGTGTATGTGCCATGGTTTGCAAGCTAGTCCAGGCCTAGAGGCTCTTTTTTAATCGAGCAATAGTTCCAATTCTAGCAAGATAAAGTCTGATAGCCAGGGAAGACCAGGCATGAGGCATATTGGAAGTTTAGGTCATAGGGATGTAGCCCAAAATAGTGGTAAAGTAGTGATCAAAGACTCCAATGGCTCAAGCACGATGTTCAAGTTTAGTGGAAATGAGCCAAGCTAAGGTGCAGGAGCTAGTAAGCATTATATGAATTTACAAGCCATAAAAATGGCATTAGCATGGCAAAAATATAAAGATGTGCCTGAACCCATCTACTACTAGATCGTGGTGCGCATAGTATGTGACCTACGCCAGGATACCTGTGCTTGGTGTATGGCCTAGCATGTGCCATTGGTGTTCAAGGAACTACTTGCACAAAGGGCCAGCATGTGCCAATAGTGATGAAGCATGCATGAAGGCCAAGGGCCAGCATCTTTAATGGTGGTCAAGGCATATGCATGTGTCATAATTTCATAAGTTGATCCAGGCCTAGGGTTCTCTTTGAGTCAAGGAGCAATTCTAGTTCTAATAAGAAAAAGGGTTCGATTACGAGAGGGGAACTAGGCCTTGAAGCCTACTAGAGGCCCAGGTCATAAGGAACTAGCCAAATAGTGGTACGAGTAGTGATCAAGACTCTAGAGGCTTTAGCACGGTGTTTGGGTTTGGCAAAATTGAGCCAAGCCTAAGTGCGGGCACTAGTGAGTGCTTATGTGAGTTTATAGGCCATAAAAATGCATTGGCATGGCAAAAATGTGAAGATGTGTAGGAACCCTGACTGCCAATCATGGTATGCATTGTGCAAGGCTTAGGCCCAGGATACTCATGTATGGTGCACGGCCTAGCATGTGTTAATGGTGTTCAAAGGGAACTACTGGCACAAAGGGCCAACATGTGCTATTGGTGGTCGAAGTATGTGCCAAGACCAAAGGCCAATATATCCTGATGGTGGTCAAGGCATTACTTATATCATGGTTTGCAAACTAGTCCAGGCCCAAGGTTTTCTCTAAGTTGAGGAACAGTTCCAATTCTACCAAAAAAGGGTCTAACTACTAGGGGACTAGGCCTTGAGACCTACTGGAGGCCCAGGTTATGGGGCACTAGCGAAGAATAGTGGTATGGGCAGTGATTAAAACTCTAAAGGCTCAAGCACGGTGTTCGGGTTCCAAGAAATTGAGCCAACCCTAGGTGCAGGTGCTAGTGAACATTTAGATGAATTGACAAGTCATTAAAATGGCATTCGTATGGCAAAAATGTAAAGATGTGCTTGAACCCACCAACTGCTCGATAGTAGTGTGCATGGTATATGGTCTAGGCCTAGGATATCACACTCGTATGTGGCCAGCATATGCCAATGGTGTTCAAGGGAACTACTTATACAAAAGGCTAGCATGTGTTGATAGAGGTCAAAGCATGTGCAAAGACTAAGGGCCAACATGTCTCAATGGTGGTCGAGGCAAGTGCATGTGTCATGGTCTAAATGCTGGTCCATGACCAATGTTCTCTCGAGTCAAGGAGTAGTTCAGTTCTAATAGAAAAGGTCTGATTGCCAAGGGGACCAAGCCTTAAGGCCTACTAGAGGCCAAGGTTGTAGGGCACTAGCCTAGAATAGTGGTATGGGCAGTGATCAAGACTCTAGAGGCTCAGGCACAGTGTTTAAGTTTTATAGAATTGAGCTAGGCTCAGGTGTAGGCACTGGTGAGCACTTAGATGAATTGAGGCATGTGTATGTGTCATGGTCCATAAGCTAGTCCAAGCCCAAGGGTTCTCTCTAAGTTGAGGAACAGTCTCAATTCTAGTATGATAGGGTTCGACTACCAAGCAACCAAGCCATAAGGCTTACTAGAGTCCTAGGTCATAGAGAACTACCCAAAACAGTGGTATGGGTAGTAATCAAGACTCCAGAGACACAAGCAAGGTTTTTAGGTTTGGTAGAATTAAGCTAGGTCTGGGTGCATGCACTTGTGAGCAATGTTCACACAATCAAACCCAGTGCAGGCACTGATGATCAAGGTGCGAGCGCACAATCAAACCCATGTGCGGGATTGCCTAAACATAGTCCTGGGAAGATCAAATTTGTGGGCTTCTAGAATGCCTAATACTATAGCACAATCTTTGACAAGCTAGAATTATGCTAAGCACTTGAGTCTCATAAGTTGATAATTTTTTACAAGTGCCAGCATCTAGCGATGGTGTTCAAGGTAGCATCCTGAACTAAGGGGCCAGCATTTGCTGATGGTATTTAAGGAAATAATAGGCCAACATCTGCCAATAGTGTTGGATACGATTGCCCGCACAAACCAAGGGCCAAGTGCTGTCAATGGTGTGCATGCAGAATTAATCCAAAGGCCAGCTGCACCAAGGGTGAGCCTGTTCCTATAACAAATACCAAAGGCATTTGGTTGTCATTTACTTGGATGCTTGAGGCAAGGATGTCATCCACCAGCCCAACTGATTACAATGGAGAACACCATTCATCCCCTACCCCAAAGAGGTACGGTTTAAAAAAAATAAAGTGAATAAACTTCAATAGGTGTGAGGGGAAGGGATGAATTGAAGCAAAAAAGGGCTAAATCTTAGTGGATCATGGCAGAGTGGTAGCAAGGCCACTCTACCACTTACAGTACTCCATCACATAATTAAGTCATCTGCAAAGGATTCTACCTGCCACTTTGTGCGAATTAAGCTCTAAGGAGGCTCGCATAATTTGTTCACCTTAGAGGTTGCACCTACAACATGTACCTTTGGGGGCCACAGGCTTCTACTGTGGGTTGACAATCGGGTGACAAGCGCATGTGTCACTTTTAGCCCAGATTCTAACTTAGAGGTGTTTAGTCATAATCTAGCACATGGTAGCTTTGCACCATTGACTTTTAACAAAGCACAATGACCAATTGTGTGAATCAACAATTCCTCTCTACTAGGTTGAATTACTATTGTGACACTGCCATCAATAAGGTAAAACTAACCTATCTCACAATAGTCTAAACCCAGCTCATGTTCTCTATTAGTGGGTGAACAATCCAACACTTGGTGAATTTGGCTTCACAATGATAGGAAAAGTTGGCATCGAAAGATCAAAAGCAATGTTGCTACGCATGCTTAGCTACACTAGCCAGTTATCCCTATGGTAACTTTTCTGACACCCCTAGCTCAAATTCCAAAGTATAAAGATTGATAGGCCATGCTTTCATAATTCATATTCGTACCAAAAATCAAAATCAAATGAGCTTTTACCCTTTTGTTCCACATATGTTTTTGTTCTCATTGAGCTCATCTTAGACACCTGCATTATCTTTTAAACAAATTTACCTTCCCAGCCAAACTCCCCACCTAAGAATGTTTTTTGCCTAGATTGACTAACTGAGGCCGGCCTTGGGTCCAAAAAAAGGGTCGTGCCCTACTTTTGATTCATAGAATAAGTAAAACAACGTTAAAAGTAGTGGTATTTCAATTTCATTTGAGGTCTCCCACTTATCCTAGACCTCTCAAGTCATTTCACAAAGTTAGACTAAAATCAACTTAATAAGGTCTTCTCTTTCTATTGATTCTACCAAGCCTGTTCCCTTGGCTGTGGTTTCACTAGATGGTAGACAGGGACAATGGGAATCTCATTAATCCATTAATGTGCATCACTAATTAGATGACAAGGCATTTGGCTACTTTAAGAGAGTCATAGTTACTTCTGTCGTTTACCCATGCTTGGTTGAATTTCTTCACATTGACACTCAAAGCACTGGGTAGAAATCACATTGCGTGAACATCCGTAATGACCATCATAATGCTTTTCTTTTAATTAAACAATCAAATTCCCCTTGTCTATATCAGTTTGAGTCAACTATTCATCATCCGAGAAAAACCCTTGAAGGAGCCTTTCCTAGTCCATCCCTTGGTCAGCATGCGATGACCTACTCTCGCCATGGAAGCAACTCGAGTAGTGCTCTAGTAGCTTATGGGTTTGACACTAGGACCCTTGTGCCTAGCCCTTAGAGCCAATCCTTTTCTCGAGTTACAGATCCATTTTGTCAATTTCCTTTGCCTACATTGTTCCATCGACCAAGGCTATTCACCTTGGAAACCTAATGGTTTATAAGTACAACTGGACACGGATAGCATGATCCTTTAGGTTTTCAAGGGCCGTTGAGGGTGCACCAAACACCACGTGATGTGTGGTGCTCTTTCGACCATTGACCCTACCTCCACTGAGCCATTTCTAGGGGGTAGGCAGTTAAACAAAAAAGATAACTCTTCTCGAGGCCCCTGTCGATGACTTCAAACTCCCTAACGTTGCCATTAGCCTTCGTGTTCTGGCTTAGGAATTTTAACCCGATTCCCTTTCAAAGCTCGCACTCAATACACTGTTGGACTAACTCCCCCCATCTCTTAGGATCGACTAATCCATGTTCAAGTGTTGTTCACATGGAACCTTTCCCCCCTTCAGCCTTTAGAGTTCTCATTTGAATATTTGCTATTTATTTCAATTAGTTATAACCTTTTGTTTTGTGATAAACAAATTGTTTCTGTCCATACAAGCTTATTTGAAATATAATAATACTAGTTTATTAATATTTCAAAAATTAATAAATAAAAGATTTATAAAATGAATATGTTTATTGAGTAAGCTCAAATTATTATGACTATTTGAGCAATTTTTTATTTCAAAAAGTTAGGATCTTTTGTTTTGTCATAAAACAATTGTTTCTATTCATACAAGTTTATTCAGAATAAAATAATACCACTTTATTAATATTTTGTAAGTTAATACGTAAGAGATTTAAAAAATATATATATGTTTATTGAATAAGTTTAAATAGTTATGTCCATTTGAACAATTATCTATTTTAAATTATTATGACCTTTTGTTTTGTGGTAAAACAATTGTTTCTGTTCATACATAATTTATTCAAAATAAAATAATACAAATTTATTAATATTTTGAAAATTAATAAGAGATTTAAAAACTAAATCTATTTACTAAACAATTTCAAATAGTTATAACTATTTGAACAATTATCTATCTCAAATTGTAATGATCTTTATTTGTCATACAACAATTGTTTCTTTTCACATAAGCTATTCGATTAAAATTATACTAATTTAATAATATTCTGAAAATTAATAAGTAAAGAGATTTAAAAAATAAATATGTTTGTCGAACCAATTAATAGTTAAGACTATTTGAACAATTATCTATTTCAAATCGTTCTAACCTTTCTTTAGTCATAAACTATTATTTTAGTTCATACAAACTTATTCGAAATAAAATAATACTAATGTATTAACATTCAAAAAATTAATAAGCAAGAGATTTAAAAAAATAAATCTATTTGCTGAACAATTTTAATTAGATATGACTACTTGAACAATTATCTATTTAAAATTGTTTTAACTTTTTGTGTTGTCATAAAACAATTGTTTCAATTAATAACGTATCTGGAATAAAATAATACTACTTTATTAATATTTTAAAAATTATTAAGCAAGAGATTAAAAAACTAAAGCTGTTTTCTAAAGTAATTCTAATAGTTACGACTATTTGGACAAATATCAATCTCAAATCATTATGATCTTTATTTTGTCATAAAACAATTGTTTCTGATCATACAAGTTAATTCAGATAAAAATAATACTAATTTAATAATATTTTCAAAATTAATAAATAATTAAAAAAATAAATATGTTTGCTGAATCAATTTAAATAGTTAAGATTATTAGAATAATTATCTATTTCAAATCATTTTGACCTTTTGTTTAGTCATAAAATAATTTTTTAGTTCAAAAAAGCTTATTCAAAAGAAAATAATTCTAATTTATTAACTTTCCAAAAATTAATAAGGAAGAAATTTGAAAAAATAAATATGTTTACTGAACAAGTTCAAATAGCTATAACTATTTAAATAATTATCTATTTAAAATCGATATGAACTTTTATTTTGTCATAAAACAATTGTTTTAGTTCACAAAAGTTTATCCAAAAAAAATAATATTAGTTTATTAATATTTTAAAAATTAATAAGAGATTTAAAAAATAAATCAGTTTACTGAATCAATTTTAAATAATTATGGATATTTAAATAATTATCTATTTCAAATCTTATTACCTTTCATTTTGTCATAAAACAAGTTTTTCAACATACAAGCTTATTTGAAATAAAATTGTTAGTACTTTTCGTTTTGTCATAAAACAATAATTTTGAACATACAAGTTTATTTGAAATAAAATAATACTAATTTATTAATATTTCAAGAATTAGTATGAGATTCAAAAAATTAATCTATTTATTGAATAAGTTCAAATAGTTATGACTATTTGAACAATTATTTATTTCAAATTGTTACAACCTTTTTGTTCTGTCATAAAATAATTATTTCTGTTCATATAAATTTATTTCGAATAAAATAATACTAAATTAATAATATTCTAAAAATTCATAACTAATAGGTTTAAAAAATAAATTTATTTGTCAAACCACTTCAAATAGTTAAGACTATATGAATAATTATCTATTATTTTAAATCATTATAACCTTTTGTTTTGTTATAAAACAATTATTTCAACCTATCCAAGTTTATTCATAATAAAATAAAACTAATTTATTAATATTTTAAAATTTTATAAGAGATTTAAAAAATAATGTTATTTATGGAACCACTTCAAATAATTATACTTATTTGAACAATTATATATTTTAATTTGTTATAGCCTTTTTGTTTTCTCATAAAATAATTATGTCTATTCATACAAGCTTATTCAGAATAAAATAATACTAATTTAATAATATTTTAACAATTAATAACTAAGAGATTTCAAAAATAAATTTGTTTAACTATTTGTACTAGTCAGGCCAGTAAATTCATTTTTTAAATCCGTTATTTATTAATTTTTAGAATATCAATAAATTAGCATACTTTATTCTGAATAAGACTATACCAATAGAAACAATTGTTTTGTGAGAAAACAAATGGTTATAATGATTTGAAATAAATAATTGATCAAATTGTTATAATCTCTTATTGGTTTGAAATAAATAACTACTTGAATTGGTTTGGTAAATAGATTTATTTTTTAAAATCTCTTATTAATTTTCAAAATATTAAAAAATAAATGTTATTTTATTCAAAACAAACTTATATGAACAGAAATATTTGTTTTACGACAAAACAAAAAGTTATAACGATTTGAAATAGATAATTATTCATATATCCTTAACTATTTGAATTAGTTCGACAAACAAATTTATTTTTTAAATCTCTTAGTTATTGATTTTCATAATATTATTAGATAAGTATTATTTTATTCTGAATAAGCTTGTGTGAACATAAATAATTATTTTATGATTTGAAATATATAATTATTCAAATAGTAATAACTATTTAAACTAGTCCGGTAAGTATATTTATTTTTTAATTCTCCTACTTATTAGTTTTTGAAATATTAATAAATTAATATTATTTTATTCCAAATAAACTTGTATGATTAAAAATAATTGTTTTATAACAAAATAAAAAGTTCATAACGATTTGAAATAGATAATTGTTTGAATGGCCATAATTATTTAAACTAATTTGATAAACTGATTTATTTTTTAAATCTCCAACTTCTCAATTTTTGAAATATTAATAAAGTAATATTATTTTATTTTGGATAAGTTTTATTAAACTAAAATAATTTTTTTATGATAAAAAAAAGTTTATAACAATTTTAAATAGATAATTGTTCAAATAATCATAACTATTTGAACTTATTCAGTAAACAGATTTATTTTTTAAAATTTCTTGCTTATTAATTTTCTAAATATTAATAAAATTATATTATTTTATTTCAAATTAGCTTTTATTAACTGAAAAAAAAAATTTTTGACAAAACAAAAGGTCAGAATGATTTGAAATAGACAATTATTCTAATAGTCTTAACTATTATAACTGGTTTGACAAGCACATTTATTTTTTAAATCTCTTACTTATTAATTTTTAGAATTTATTAGTTTAGCATTATTTTATTCAGAATAAGCTTGCATGAATAGAAACAATTTGTTTTATGACAAAACAAGATCATACTATTTGAGATAGGTAATTGTTGAAATAGTCATAACTATTTAAACTGATTTGGTAAACAGATTTAGCTTTTAAATATCTTATTAACTTTTGAAATATTAATAAATTAGTATTACTTGATTCTGAATAATTTTGTATGAATAAAACAATTGTTTTCCAACAAAACAAAATGCCATAATGATTTGAAACAGACAATAGTTCAAATGGATATGACTATTTGAATTTATTTGGCAAACATATTTATTTTTTTAAATCTCCAACTTATTAATTTTTAGAATATTAATAAATTAGTATTATTTTATTTCAAATAAACTTGTATGAATAGAAATTTTTTTATGACAAAACAAAATATCATAATGATTTAAAATAAATAATTGTTCAAATAGTCATAACTATTTAAACTTGCTCGTTAAACAAATTTATTTTTTAAATATTTTACTTATTAATTTTTAGAATTTTAATAAATTAGTATTATTTCTATTCTGAATAAGTTTTTATGAGCAATAACAATTAGTTTATGATGAAACACAAGATCATATGATTTGAAATAGATAATTGTTCAAATAGTCATAACTATTTGAATGTGTTCAGAAAATATTTTTTTTCTTATTAATTTTTGGAATATTAATAAATTTAAATTATTTTATTCAAAGTAAGCTTGCATGAACAAAACCAATTATTTTGTGGCAAAACAAAAGGTCATAATGTTTTAAAATAGATAATTGTTCATATAGTCATAACTATTTGAACTTATTTGGTAAATGGATTTTTTTGTGTTCTCTCATTAATTTTTGGAATATTAATAAATTAGTATTATTTTACTTCAAATAAACTTATATGAACTGAAAAAATTGTTTTATTACAAAAGAAAAAGTCATAATGATTTGAAATAGATAATTATTTAAATAGTCATGACTATTTGAACTTATTTGGCAAACATATTTATTTTTTTAAATCTTTTACTTATTAATTGTCAAAATATTAATAAATTAATATTATTTTAATCTAAATAAACTTGTATAAGCATAAACAATTGTTTTATGATAAAACAAAAGGCCATAACAAGTTGAAATAAATAATTACACAAATTGTCATAACGATTTGAACTTGTTTGGTAAACAAATTTATTTTTTAAATCTTTTGCATTTTTAATTGTCTTAATATTAATAAATTTGAATTATATTATTTGAAATAAGATTGTATGAATAGATAAAATTCTTTTGTGACAAAACAAAAGGTTATAGCAATTTTCAAATAGATAATTGTACAAACAGTCATAATTATTTAAACTTTTTCAGTAAACAAATTCATCTTTTTAAATTTCTTTATTATGAATTTTTGAATTACTAATAAATTGGTATTATTTTATTTCAAATAAACTTATATGATCTGAAACATTTCTTTTATGAAAAAAAAAATGTCATAACGATTTGAAATAAATAATTATTCAAAAAATCATGATTATTTGATCTAGTTTAGTAAACATATTTATTTTTTAAATTTTACTTATCAATTGCTGAAATATTAATAAATTAGTATTATTTTAGTCCAAATAAGCATGTATGAATAGAAACAATTATTTTAGAATAGAACAAAAAGTCATAAGATTTAAAATAAATAATTGCTCAAATAGTCAAAACTATTTGAACTAGTTTGATAAATAGATTTTATTTTTAAATCTTTTATTAATATTTGAAATATTAATAGATTAGTAGTATTTTATTTCAAACAAATTTATATGAACAAAAGCATTTGTTTTATGACAAAACAAAAGGTTATAATGATTTGGAATAGATAATTGTTCAAATAATCATAATTATTTTAACTGGATAGGTAAATAGAATTATTTTTTAAATCTCTTACTTATTCATTTTTGAAATATTAATAAATTCGTTTTCTTTTATTCCAAGTAAGCTATTATGAATTCAAAAAAACTTATTTTATGACAAAACAAAAGGTCATAACGATTTGAAATAGATAACTGTTCATATAGTCTTAAATATTGGAACTGATTCGGTAAATAAATTTATTTTTTAATTCTCTTAGCTTTTAATTTTCATAATATTATTATATTAGTATTATTTTATTTCGAATAAGCTTGTATGAACAAAAATAATTCTTTTATGATGAAATAAAAGGTTATAATAATTTGAAGTTTATAATTGTTCAAATAGTCATTGATGTTTGAACTAGTTTGGTAAATAGATTTATTTTTTAAGTCTCTTACTTATTAATTTTTAAAAGATTAATAAATAGTATTATTGTATTCTGAATAAAATTGAATGCTCAAATACAATTGTTATATGATAAAACAAATGGTCATAATGATTTCAAATAAATAATTGTTCATATAGTCTTAACTGTTTAAGCTACTTCAGCAAACAGATTTATTTTTTAAATCTCTTAGTTATTAATTTTGGGAATATTATTAAATTACTATCAGTTTATTCCAAATAAGCTTATATGAATTGAAACAATTATTTTACGATAGAACAAAAGGTTACAATAATTTAAAATAGATAATTGTTTAAATAGGAACTAATTCAATAAATAGATATATTTTTTAAATCTCCTTCCTATTAATTTTTGAAATTTTAATAAATTAATACTATTTTATTCCAAATAGGCTTGTATGATGAAAAACAATTATTTTATGAAAAAACAAAAGTATGTAATGATTTGAAATATATAATTGTTCAAATGGTCATAATTATTTGAACTAGTTCGATGTATTTTTTAAATCTCTAATATATCAATTTTTGAAGTATTAATAAAGTAATATTATTTTATATCAGGTAAGCTTTTATAAATTGAAAAAAAAATTTTATGATAAAACAAAAGGTCATATTTATTTTAAATAGATAATTATTCAAATAGTCATAACTATTTGAACTTGTTTGATAAGCAAATTTATTTTTTAAAATTTCTTGTTTATTAATTTTCTTAATGCTAATAAATTAGTATTATTTTATTTTGAATAAGCATGCATGAGCTAAAAATACTATTTTATGACAAGCAAAAGGTCAAAACGATTTGAAATAGATAATTGTTCTAATTTTCTTATCTATTTGAATTAGTTTGGCAAACACATTTATTTTTTAAATCTTTTATTAGAATATTATTAATTTATCAATACTTTACTCCAAATAAGCTTGTATGAACAAAAACAATTGCTTTATGACAAAAAAATATCATAACGATTTGAGATAGATAATTGTTCAAAAAATCATAATTATTTGAATTGGTTCAATATATAGATTTAGTTTTTAAATCTTTTATTAATTTTTGAAATATTAATAAATTAGTATTATTTTATTTTAAATAATTTTGTATGAATAGAAATAATTATTTTATGACAAAACAAAATATAATAACAATTTGATATAGATAATAGTTCAAATGGACATGACTATTTAAGCTTGTTTGGTGAACAAATTTATTTTTTAAATTTTCAACTTATTAATTTTTAAAATATTAATAAATTAGTATTATTTTATTTTGAATAAACTTGTATGAATAGAAACAATTGTTTTATGACAAAACAAAAGATCATAATGATTTGAAATAAATAATTGTTCAAATAGTCATAACTATTTGAACTTGCTCGATAAACAAATTTATTTTTTAAATCTTTTACTTATTAATTTTTGGAATTTAATAAGTTGGTATTATTTCATTTAAAATAAGCTTTTTATGAATAGAAACAGTTGGTTTATGACAAAACAAAATGTCATAACAATTTTAAATAGATAACTGTTTAAATAGTCATAACTATTTGAAAATGTTTAGAAATATATTTATTTTTAAATTTTTACTTATTAATTTTTGAAATATTAATAAATTTTTTTTATTTTATTCAAAATATGCTTGTATGAATAGAACCAAATGTTTTATGAGAAAACAAAATGTCATAATATTTTAAAATAGATAATTGTTCAAATAGTCATAACTATTTGAACATGTTTAGTAATAAGATTTATTTTTTAATTCTCTTTCTCATTAATTTCTAGAAAATATTAATAAATTAGTATTATTTTATTTCAAATAAGCTTATATGAACTAAAACAATTGTTTTATTACAAAACAAAAGGTCACAATGATTTGAAATAGATAATAATTCAGATAGTCATAACTATTTGAACATGTTAAGTAACAAGATTCCTTTTTTAATTCTCTTTCTCATTAATTTTTGGAATATTAAAAAATTAGTATTATTTTATTTCAAATAAGCTTATATGAGCTAAAACAATTGTTTTATTACAAAACAAAATGTCACAATGATTTGAAACAGATAATTATTCAAATAATTTTGACTAGTTGAACTTGTTCAAAAAACATATTTATTTTTTAAATATTCTTCTTATTAATTGTCAAAATATTAATAAATTAATATTTTTTTAATCGAAATAAACATGTATGACAGAAACAATTATTTTATGATAAAACAAAAAGTCATATCAATTCGAAAGAAATAATTTTGCAAATAGTCATAAAGATTTGATATTGTTCAATAAATAGATTTATTTTTTAAATCTTTTACTTATTAATTGCCTTAATATTAATAAGTTTGTATTATTTTATTCAAAATAAGCTTGTATGAATAGAAAAAATCATTTTATGACAAAACAAAAGGTTATAGTGATTTCAAATAATAATTATCAAAATAGTCAAAATTATTTAAACTTTTTCGACAAACAGATTCATTTTTTTAATCTCTTAGTTATTAATTTTCATAATATTAATAACTTAGCATTATTTTATTTCAAATAAGCTTGTATGAATTGAAATAATTTTTTTATGACAAAGGAAAATGTCATAACCATTTGAAGTTGATAATTGGTCAAATAGTCATGACTATTTGATCTAGTTTAGTAAGCATATTTATTTTTTAAATTTTTTACTTATTAATTGTTAGAATATTAATAAATTGGTATTATTTTCATCCGAATAAGCTTATATGAACAAAAACTATTGTCTTATAACAAAAAAAAAAGGTCATAACAATTTGAAATAAATAATTGCACAAATAGTCATAACGATTTGAACTTGTTCGGTAAACAAATTTATTTTTTAAATTTTTTACTTGTTAATTGTCTTATTTGTATTATTTTATTCGAAATAAGTTTGTATGAATAGAAAAAAATCATTTTATGATAAAACAAAAAGGTTATAGCAATTTCAAATAGATAACTGTTCAAATAGTAACTTGTTTCTTAAATAGATTCATTTTTTAAATCTCTTAATTATTAATTTTTAAAATATTAATAGCTTAGTATTATTCATTTCAAATAAGCTTATATGAACCGAAATGATTTTTTTATGACAAAACAAAAGGCCATAACGATTTGAAAATGATAATTATTCAAATAGTCATGACTATTTGATCTAGTTCAATAAGCATATTTATTTTTTAAATTTTTTACCTATTAATTGTTGAAATATTAATAAATTGGTATTATTTTAATCCAAATAAGCTTGTATGAACAAAAACTATTGTTTTATAATAGAACAAAAAGTCATAACAATTTGAAATAAATAATTGCTCAAATAATCATAACTATTTGAACTAGTTTGATAAAAAGATTTATTTTTTAAATCCGTTATTAATTTTTGAAATATTAATAGATTAGTATTATTTTATTTTGAGCAAACTTACATGAATGAAAAACATTTGTTTTATGACATAACAAAAGGTCATAGCCATTTGAAAAAGATAATTGTTCAAATAGTCATAATTATTTAAACCGGTTAGGTAAATAGAATTACTTTTTAAATCTCTTGCATATTAATTTTTTAGTATGAATAAATGCATTTTATTTTATTCCAACTAAGTTAGTGTGAATTGAAAAAATTGTTTTATGACAAAAAAAATGATTTGAAATAGATAAAGGTTCATATAGTCTTAACTATTTGAACTAGTTTAGCAAACAAATTTATTTTTTAAATCTCTCAGTTATTAATTTTTGGAATATTTTTATATTAGTATTATTTTATATTGAATAAGCTTGTATAAATAGAAATAATTTTTTTATGACAGAACAAAAGGTTATAACTATTTGAAGTATACAATTATTCAAATAGTCATAACTATTTAAACCGGTTCGGTAAATAAATTTATTTTTTAAATCTCTTATTAATTTTTGAAAGATTAATAAATTACTATTATTTTATTTTGAATAAACTTTGTATAATAAAAAACAATTGCTATATATCCAAACAAAATGTTATAACGATTTAAAATAGATAATTGTTGAAATGGCCATAATTATTTGAACTGATTTGGTAAACCAATTTACTTTTTAAATTGCTTACTTATTAATTTTTGAAATATTAGTAAATTAGTATTATTTTATTTTGAATAAGCTTTTATGAATTGAAACAATTGTTTTATGACAAAACAAAAGGTCATAATGATTTTAAATAGACAATTGTTCAAATAAGTATAACTATTTAAATTTATTTGGTAAACTAATTTATTTTTTTAAACTATTGCTTATTAATTTTTGAAATATTAAGAAATTAGTATTCTTTTATTTTGGATAAGCTTTTATAAACTGAAACAATTGTTTTATATCAAAAGAAAAAGGTCATAATGATTTTAAATAAATAATTGTTCAAATAGTAATCACTATTTGAACTTGTTTGATAAACAGATTTATTTTTTCAAACTTTTCCTTATTAATTTTTCAAATGTTAATAAATTTGGATTATTTTATTTCGAATAAGATTGTAAGATATGAAACAAATATTTTCTAACTAAACAAAAGGTTAGAATGATTTAAAATATATAATTATTCTAATAGTTTTAACTATTTGAACTGGTTCGGCAAACACATTTATTTTTTAAATTTCTTACTTATTAATTTTTGAAATGTTAATAAATTAGTATTATTTTATTTCAAATAAGCTTGTATGATAAAAAACAATTATGTTATGACAAAACAAAAGATCATAATGATTTGAAATAAATAATCATTCATATAGTCTTACTATTTGAAATGGTTTATCAATTTGATTTATTTTTTAATTTTCTTGGTTATTAAGTGTCAAAGTATTATTAAATTAGTATTATTTTATTTTGAATAAAATAGTATGAATAGAACCAATTGTTTGTTGACAAAATAAAAGGTTATAATGAATTGGAATAGATAATTATTCAAATAGTCAAAACTATTTGAAAGGGTTTGGTAAACAGTTTTACTTTTTAAATCTCTTACTGATTAATTTTCCAAGTATTAATAAAAGGTTAGAATGATTTGAAATAGATAATTATTTTAATGGTCTTAACTATTTGAACTAGTTCAGCAAATACATTTATTTTTTAAATCTTTCACTAATTTTTGGAATATTATTAAATTAATATTATTTTTATTCGAATAAGCTTGTATGATTAGAAACAATTGTTTTATGAAAAAACAAAAATCATAAAGATTTGAGAATGATATTTTTTCAAATAGTCATAACTATTTGAACTAGTTCAGAAAATAACTTTAGTTTTAAATCTCTTGCTTATTAATTTTTGAAATATTAATAAAGTAGTATTATTTTATTTCGAATAAGTTTCTATGAAATGAAACAATTGTTTTATGACAAAACAAAAGGTTATAACAACTTTAAATAGATAATTGTTCAAATAGTCAAATTTATTTGAACTTGTTTGATAAATAGATTTATTTTATTTAAATCTCTTACTCATTAATTTTTTAAATATTAATAAATTACAATTATTTTATTTTGAATAAGCTTATATGAACTGAAATAATTTTTTTATGAATAAACAAAAGGTAAGAATGATTTGAAATAGATAATTGTTCTAATAGCCTTAACTATTTGAATTGGTTCAATTAACACATTTATTTTTCAAAGCTCTTATTCATTTTTGGAATATTATTAATTTAGCAATATTTTACTCATAATAAGTTTGTATGAACAGAAGCATTTGTTTTATTACAAAACAAATATCATAATAATTTGAGATAAATAATTGTTCAAATAGCCATAAGTATTTGAATTGGTTTGATAAACAGATTTAATTCTTAAATTTCTTATTAATTTTTGAAATATTAATAAACTAATATTATTTTATTTTTAATAATTTTGTATGAATAGAAACAATCACTTTATGACAAAACAAAATGTCATAAATATTTGAAACAGATAATAATTCAAATAGACATGACATTTGAACTTGTTCAGTAAGCATATTTATTTTTTAAATCTCCAACTTATTAATTTTAGAATATTAATAAATTAGTATTATTTTATTTTAAATAAAATTATATGAATAGGAACAATTGTTTTATGACAAAACTAAAGATCAAAATTATTTGAAATAAATAATTATTTGAATGGTCATAACTATTCGATCTCGTTCAGTAAACAAATTTATTTTTTAAATCTTTTACTTATTAATTTTAGAATTTTAATAAATTAGTATTATTTTATTCTAATAAGCTTTTATGAATGAAACAATTGGCTTATGACAAAACTAAAGGTCATAATAATTTGAAATAGATAATTGTTCAAATAGTCATAACTATTTGAACGTGTTCAAAAAACATATTTATTTTTAAAATTTTTACTTATTAATTTTTAGAATATTAATAAATTTATATTATTTTATTCAAAATAAGCTTGCATGAACAGAACCAATTGTTTTATGACAAAACAAAAGGTCATAATGTTTGAAATAGATAATTATTCAGATAGTCATAACTATTTGAACATGATTGGTAAATAGATTAATTTTTTAATTCTCTTACTCATTAATTTTTAGAATATTAATAAATTAGTATTATTTTATTTCAAATAAGCTTATATAAACTGAAACAATTATTTTATTACAAAATAAAAGGTCACAATGATTTGAAATAATTAATTATTCAAATACTCATGACCATTTGAACTTGTTCGATAAACATATTTATTTTTTAAATCTTTTACTTATTACTTTTCAAAATATTAATAAATTAATATTTTTTAATCCAAATAAGCTTGTATGAACAGAAAGAATTGTTTTATGACAAAACAAAAGATCATAACAATTTGAAATAAATAATTATTCAAATAGTCATAAAGATTTAAACTTGTTCGGGTAGATTTATTAGATCTTTTACTTATTAATTGTCTTAATATTAATAAATTTGTATTATTTTATTCAAAATAAGCTTGTATGAATAGAAAAAAAATCATTTTATGACAAAACAAAAGGTTATAATGATTTCAAATAGATAATTGTTTAAACAGTCATAATTATTTAAACTTATTCATTAAACAAATTCATTTTTTAAATCTCTTAATTATTAATTTTCAGAATATTAATAACTTAATATTATTTTATTTTGAATAAGCTTATATGAACTGAAATGATTTTTTTATGATAAAACAAAAGGTCATAACGATTTGAAATAGATAATTATTCAAATAGTCATGACTATTTGATCTAGTTCGGTAAGAATATTTATGTTTTAAATTTTTTAGTTATTAATTGTTGAAATATTAATAAATTGGTATTATTTTAATCCAAATAAGCTTGTATGAACAGAAACTATTGTTTTATAACACAATAAAAAGTCATAACAATTTGAAATAAATAAATGCTCAAATAGTCATAACTATTTGAACTGGTTTGATAAATATTAATAAATTAGTATTATTTTATTTTGAACAAACTTATATTAACAAAAACAAATATTGTTTTATTACAAAATAAAAAATAATAATGATTTGAAATAGATAATTATTTAAATAGTTATAATTATTTAAACTGGTTTTGTAATAGAATTATTTCTAAATCTCTTATAAATTTTGAAATATTAATAAATTAGTTTTACTCTATTCCGAATAAATTTCTACAAGCTAAAATAATTATTTTATGACAAAACAAAAGGTCATAACAATTTAAGTTAAATAATTATTCATATAGTCTTAACTGTTTGAATTGGTTCAACAAACATATTTATTTTTTAAATTTCTTAGTTATTAATTTTCACAATATTATTAAAATAGTATTAGTTTATTTCAAATAAGCTTGTATGAATAGAAACAATTGTTTTATTATAGAATAAAATGTTATAACAATATAAAATAGATAATTGTTCAAATAGTTATAACTGTTTGAACTGTTTTGGTAAAAGGATTTATTTTTTAAAAAACAATTGTTTTATGACAAACAAAAGGTAATAATAATTTGAAATAAATAGTTGTTTAAATGGCCATAATTATTTGAATTTATTTAATCAACTGATTTATTTTTTAAATCTCTTAGTTATTAACTTTCGAAATAATAATAAAGTAGTATTATTTTCTTTTGGATAAGCTTTTATGAACTAAAACAATTGTTTATGACAAAACAAAAGGTCATAATGATTTTAAATTGATAATTGTTCAAATTGTCATAACTCTTTGAACTTATTCGATAAACACATTTATCTTTTCGAATCTCTTGCTTATTAATTTTTAGAATGTTAATAAATTAGTATTATTTTATTCCGAATAAGCGTGTATAAACTGAAACAATTATTATAGGACTAAATAAAAAGTTAGAATGATTTGAAATAGACAATTATTCTAATAGTCTTAACTATTTGAACTAGTTCAGCAAATATATTTATTTTTTAAATCTCTCACTAATTTTTGGAATATTATTAAATTAGTATTATTTTGTCCATATAAGCTTGTATGATCAAAAAAGATTGTTTTATAAGAAAACAATAGTCATGTCTATATGAATAATTATCTATTTCAAATTATTATGACCTTCTGTTTTGTCATAAAATAATTGTTTCTATTCATGCAAAATTATTCAAAATAAAATAATACCAATTTATTAACATTTTGAAAATTAATAAGAGATTTACAAACTAAATCTGTTTACCAAAACAGATTAAATAGTTATTATTATTTGAATAATTATCTATCTAAAATTGTTATCATATTTATTTTGTTATAAAACAATTATTTCTTTTCATACAAGCTTATTCGAATTAAAATAATACTAATTTAATAATATTCCAAAAATTAATAAGAGCTTTGAAAAATAAATGTGTTTGTTAAACCAGTTTAAATAGTTAAGACTATTACAATAATTATCTACTTCAAATCGTTATGACCTTTTGTTTAGTCATAAAACAATTATTTCAGTTCATACAATCTTATTCAAAATAAAATAATAGTAATTTATTAACATTCAAAAAATTAATGAGCAAAAGATTTAAAAAATATAAATCTATTTATCAAACATGTTCAAATAGATTTGAATATTTGAACAATTATCTATTTAAAGTCATTATGATCTTTTGTTTTGTTATAAAATAATTGTTTCATTTCATAAAAACTTATTAGAAATAAAATAACATTACTTTATTAATATTTCAAAATTAATAAACAGGAGATTTAAAACTAAAGTTGTTTTCTGAACTAGTTTAAATAGTTATGACTACTGGAACAAATATCAATCTCAAATAATTATGAACTTTGTTTCCTCATAAAGCAATCATTTCTGATCATACAAGCTTATTTGGACAAAAATAATACTAATTTAATAATATTCCAAAACTTAGTGAAATATTTAAAAAATAAATGTATTTGCCGAACCAGTTCAAATAGTTAAGACTATTAGAATAATTATCTATTTCAAATAGTTCTAACCTTTTGTTTAGTCTTATAATAATTGTTTCAATTCATACACGCTTATTCAAAATAAAATAATACTAATTTATTAGTATTCCAAAAATTAATAAGCAAGAGATTTGAAAAGATAAATGTGTTTACCGAACAAGTTCAAAGAGTTATGACTATTTGAACAATTATCGATTTAAAATTGTTAAGACCTTTTGTTTTTTCATAAAAAAATTGTTTTAGTTCAGAAAAGCTTATTCAAAAGAAAATAATACTACTTTATTATTATTTCAAAAGTTAATAATTAAAAGATTTAAAAAATAAATTAGCTTACTAAATAAGTTCAAATAATTATGGCCATTTGACCAACTATTGATTTCAAATTATTATTACCTTTTTTCTATCATAAAGCAATTATTTTTCGAAAAATAAATCTGTTTACTGAACCAGTTCAAATAGTTATGAATATTTGAACAATTATCTATTTCAAATTGTTATAACATTTTATTTTATAATAAAACAATTGTTTCTATCCATACAAGCTTAATTCAGAATAAAATATATACGAATTTAGTAATATTCTAAAAATTAATAACTAATAGATATAAAAAATAAATCCATTTACCGAACCAATTCAAACAATTAAGACTATATAAATAATTATTTATCTTAAATTGTTCTGACCTTTTGTTTTGTCACAAAACAATTATTTTAACTTATAGAAGCTCATTCGAAATAAAGTAAAACTAATTTATTAATATTTGAAAAATTTATAAAAGATTTAGAAAATAATTCTATTTACTGAACTAGTTCAAATAATTATATCTATTTAAACAATTATCTATTTCAAATAATTATTAGTTTTTATTTTGTAATAAAACAATATTGTTTGTTAATATAAGTTTGTTCAAAATAAAATAGTACTAATTTATTAATATTTATCAAACCAGTTCAAATAGTTATAACTATTTGAGCAATTATTTATTTCAAATTGTTATGACTTTTTGTTTTATTATAAAATAATATTTTTTGTTCATACAAGCTTATTCAGATTAAAATAACAGTAATTTATTAATATTTCAACAATTAATAAGTAAAATATTTAAAATATAAATATGCTTATCGAACTAGATCAAATAGTCATGACTATTTGAATAATTATCTATTCAAATTGTTATGACCTTTCATTTTGTCATAAAAAAATCATTTCGATTCATATAAGCTTATTTAAAATAAAATAATACTAAGTTATCAATATTCTGAAAATTAATAATTAAGATATTTAAAAAATGAATATGTTTAATGAATAAATTTAAATTATTATGACTATTTGAACAATTATCTATTTGAAATCATTGTTTTGTCATAAAATGATTTTTTTTTCTATTCATACAAGCTTATTTCGAATAAAATAATACAAATTTATTAATATTAAAACAATCAATAAGTAAAAGATCTAACAAATAAATCTATTTACCAAACAAGTTCAAATCTTTATGACTATTTGAACAATTATATATTTCTAATTATTATGACCTTTTGTTTTGTCATAAAGCAATTGTTTCTATTCATACAAGCTTATTTGGATTAAAAAAATATTAATTTATTAATATTTTGACAAATAATAAGTAAAATATTTAAAAAATAAATATATTTATCGAACAAGTTCCAATGGTCATGACTATTTGAATAATTAATTATTTCAAATTAATGTGACCTTTTTTTTAATAAAACAATTGTTTTAATTCATATAAGCTTATTTGAAATAAAATAATACTAATTTATTAATATTCTAAAAATTAATGAGTAAGAGAATTAAAAAATTAATATATTTGCCAAACATGTTCAAATAGTTATGCTATCTGAATCATTTTCTATTTCAAAACATTATGACTTTTTATTTTGTCATAAAACAATTGGTTCTATTCATGCAAGCTTATTTCGAATAAAATAATATAAATTTATTTATATTTCAAAAATTAATAAGTAAAAATTTAAAAAATAAATATGTTTTCCGAACACATTCAAATAGTTATGACTATTTAAATAATTATCTATTTCAAATTGTTATGACCTTTTGTTTTGTCATAAACCAATTGTTTCTATTCATAAAAGCTTATTCAGAATAAAATAATACTAATTTATTAAATTTTCAAAAAATAATAAGTAAAATATTTAAAAAATAAATCTATTTACTAAGCAAGTTCGAATAGTTATGACCCTTTGAATAATTATTTGAACAATTATCTATCTCAAATCATTGTGGTCTTTGTTTTGTAATAAAACAATTGATTCTATTCATATAAACTTATTCGAAGTACAATATTGCTAAATTAATAATATTCTAAAAATTAATAAGAGCTTTGAAAAATAAATGTGTTAATTGAACCAGTTCAAATAATTAAGACTCTTAGAACAATTATCAATTTCAAATTGTTCCTACCTTTTGTTTAGTCATAAAACAATTATTTTAGTTCATACAAGCTTATTTAGAATAAAATAATAGTAATTTATTAACTTTCAAAAAATTAATGAGCAAAAGATTTAAATAAAATAAATCTATTTATCAAACAAGTTCAAATAGATTTGACTATTTGAACAATTATCTATTTAAAGTTGTCATGACCTTTTGTTTTCTCATAAAACAATTATTTCATTCCATAAAAACTTATTTGGAATAAAATAATACTACTTTATTAATATTTCAAAAATTAATAAGCAAGAGATTTAAAACTAAAGTTGTTTTTTGAACTAGTTCAAATAGTTATGACTATTTGAACAAATATCAATCTCGAATCAATATGATCTTTGTTTTCTTATAAAATAATTGTTTCTAATCATACAAGCTTATTCGAATAAAAATAATATTAATTTAATAATATTCCAAAAAATAGTGAAAGATTTAAAAAATAAATGTATTTGCTAAACAAGTTCAAATAGTTATGACTATTAGAGCAATTATCTATTTCAAATCATTCTAACCTTTTTATTAATATTTAGAAAATTAATCAGTAAGAGATTTAAAAAGAAAAATTGTTTACCAAACCATTTCAAATAGTTTTAACTATTTGAATAATTATCTATTTTAATTTGTTATAATCTTTTATTTTGTCATCAAACAATTAGTTCTATTCGTCCTATTTTATTCATAATAAAATAATATAATTTAATAATATTCCAACACTTAATAACTAAGAAAATTAAAAATAAATCTAATTGTTTAACCATTTCAAATAGTAAGACTACATGAACAATTATCTATTTCAAATCATTATGGCCTTTTGTTTTGTCATAAAACAATTGTTTTTTATCATACATGCTTATTCAAAATAAAATAATATCAATTTATTAATATTTCAAAATTAATAAGTAAGAGATTTAAAAAATAAATCTGTTTACCAAACCAGTTTAAACAATTATGACTATTTGAGTAGTTATCAATCTCAAATCATTAAGATCTTTGTTTTGTCATAAACAATTGTTTCTGATCATAGAGCTTATTTGGTTAAAAATACTACTAATTTAATAATATTTCAAAAATTTATAAGTAAAAGATTTAAAAAATATATATGTTTGTCGAACTAGTTTAAATAGTTAAAACTATTAGAATAATTATATATTTTAAATCATTTTGACCTTTTGTCTAGTTAGAAAATATTTGTTTCATATCTTAAAATCTTATTCGAAATAAAATAATCCAAAGTTATTAATATTTGAAAAATTAATAAGGAAAAGATTTGAAAAAATAAATCTGTTTATCAAACAAGTTCAAATAGTGATGACTATTTGAACAATTATTCATTTAAAATCATTATAACCTTTTGTTTTGATAGAAAACAATTGTTTCAGTTCATAAAAGCTTATCCAAAATAAAATCATACTAATTTCTTAATATTTCAAAAATTAATAAGCAAGAGTTTAAAAAAATAAATTAGTTTACCAAACAAATTCAAATAGTTACAACTATTTAAACAATTGTCTATTTCAAATCATTATGACCTTTTGCTTTGTCATAAAACAATTGTTTCAATTCATACAAGCTTATTCAAAATAAAATAATACTAATTTATTAATATTCTGAAAATTAATAAGTAAGTGATTTAAAAAGTAAATCTGTTTACCAAATTAGCTCAAATAATTGTAGCCATTTCAACAATTATCTATTTTAAATTGTTACTACCTTTTGTTTGGTCATATAACAATTATTTTTTATTATACAAGTTTATTCAGAATAAAATAATAGTATTTTATTAATCTCTCAAAAATTAATAAGTAAGAGATTTAAAAAATAAATCTATTTACTAAACCAATTTAAATAATTATGACTATTTGAATAGTTGTATACTTCAAATAGTTATAACCTTTTGTTTTGTCATAAAATAATTATTTATGTTCATACAAGCTTCTTCAAAATAAAATAGTACTAATATAAAAATATTCCAAAAATTAATAACTAAGAGATTTAAAAAAATAAATTTGTTTGCTAAATTAGTTTAAATAGTTAAGACTACATGAACCGTTATTTATTTCAAATCATTTTTTTGTCATAAAATAGTTTTTTCAATTCACATTAACTTATTCAAAATAAAATAAAATGAATTTATTCATACTTAAAAAATTAATATGTAAGAGGTTTAAAAAATAATTCTATTTACCTAATTAGTTCAAATAATTATGACTATTTGAACAATTATCTTTTTCAAATAGCTATGCCCTTCTGTTTTGTCATAAAACAAATGTTTTTATTCATATAAGTTTGTTCAAAATAAAAGAATACTAATCTATTAATATTTCAAAAATTAATAAAAGATTTAAAAAATAAATCTGTTCATCAAATCAGTTTAAATAGTTATGACTATTTGAGAAATTATTTATTTCAAACTGTTATGACTTTTTTTTCTATTATAAAACAATAGTTTTTTTTCATACACGCTTATTCGATTAAAAGAATTCCATTTTATTAATATTTCAACAATTAATAAGTAAAAAATTTTAAAAATAAATATGCTTATCGAACTAGATCAAAAATAGTCATGACTATTTGAATAATTATCTATTTCAAATCGTAATGACCTTTTGTTTTGTCATAAAAAAATCATTTCAGTTCATATAAGCTTATTCGAAATAATATAATACTAAGTTATTAATATTCTAAAAATTAATAATTAAGATATTTAAAAAATAAATCTATTTAATGAATAAGTTTAAATAATTATGATTATTTGAATAATAATCTATTTGAAATCGCTATTACCTTTTATTTTGTCATAAAATGATTTTTTCTTATTCATACAAACTTATTTTGAATAAAATAATATAAATTTATTAATATTAAGACAATTAATAATTAAAAGATCTAAAAAATAAATCTATTTGCCAAACAAGTTCAAATCTTTATGACTATTTGAATAATTATTTATTTCAAATTTTTATGACCTTTTGTTTTGTCATAAAATAATTGTTTATATTCATACAAGCTTATTTGGATTAAAAAATATTAATATATTAATATTTTGAGAATTAATAAGTAAAAGATTTAAAAAAATAAATATGTTTATCGAACAAGTTCAAATAGTCATGAGTATTTGAATAATTAATTATTTCAAATCATTGTGACCTTTTTAAAAAAAAATGATTGTTTCAGTTCATATAAGCTTATTTGAAATAAAATAATACTAATTTATTAATATTATAAAAATTAATGAGTAAGAGAATTAAAAAATTAATCTATTTACGAACACATTCAAATAGTTATGACTATCTGAATAATTATCTATTTCAAAACATTATGACCTTTTGTTTTATCATAAAAAAATTGGTTTTGTTCATGCAAGTTTATTTCAAATAAAATAATATAAATTTATTAATATTCTAATAGTTAATAAGTAAAAATTTTAAAAATAAATATGTTTTCTAAACACGTTCAAATAGTTATAACTATTTGAACAATTATCTATTTCAAATTGTTATGACGTTTTATTTTGTCATAAACCAATTGTTTCTATTCATAAAAGCTTATATTAGAATAAAATAATACTAATTTATTAAAATTCCAAAAATTAATAAGTAAAAGATTTAAAAAATAAATCTATTTACCGAGCTGAGTTCAAATAGTTATACCCTTTGAACAATTATTGTTTCAAATCATTTTGTTTTGTCATAAACAATTGTTTCTATTCATACAATTTATTTGAAATAAAATAATACTAATTTATTCAATATTCTAAAAATTAATAGGTTGGAGATTTAAAAAATAAATTTATTTACCGAACAAGCTCAAATAATCATGTCTATTTGAATTATTATCTATTTCAAATCATTATGACATTTTGTTTTGTCATAAAATGATTGTTTCTATTCATGCAAAATTATTTAGAATAAAATAATACTAATTTATTAATATTTTAAAAATTAATAGGAGATTTAAGAATTAAATCTATTTATCGAACCAGTTCAAATACTTATGGCTATTTGAACAATTATCTATCTCAAATCGTTATGATCTTTATTTTGTAATAAAACAATTGCTTCTGTTCATACAAACTTATTTAGAGTAAAATATTGCTAAATTAATAATATCTTAAGAAAAAAGAAAGAGATATAAAAAATAAATTTGTTTACCGAACTAATTCAAATAGTTAAGACTATTAGAACAATTATCTATTTCAAATTGTCTTATCTTTTGTTTAGTCATAAAATAATTATTTTAGTTCGTACATGCTTATTCAAAATAAAATAATACTAATTTGTTAACATTCAAAAAATTAATAAACAAGAAATTTAAAAAAAATAAATATGTTTATTAAACAAGGTCAAATTGTCATAACTATTTAAACAATTATCTATTTAGAATAAATATCACCTTTTGTTTTATCACATAACAATAGTCTTATTTCATAAAAGCTTATCTGAAATAAAATAATATTACTTTGTTAATATTTCAAAAACCAATAAGTTAAAGATTTAAAAAAAAAAAGTCAGTTTATCAAATTGGTTTAAATAATTATGGTTACTTGAATAATTATCTATTTCAAATTGTTACAAACTTTTGTTTTGTCATAAAACAATTATTTTTCATCATACAAGCCTATTCAAAATAAAACAATACTAATTTATTAATATTTCAAAATTAATAAGTAGGAGGTTTAAAAAATAATTTTGTTTACTGAACTAGTTTCTATTTGAACAATTATCTATTTCAAATCATTATAACCTTTTGTTCATTATAAAATAATTGTTTTAGTTCATATAAGCTTATTTGGAATAAAATAATACTAATTTAATATTATTTTGAAAATTGATAACAGGGAGATTCAAAAAAACAAACCACTTTGCTAAAACAGTTCAAACAATTAAGACTATATGAACAATTATTTGTTTACTAAAAATTATGGCCTTTTGTGTAGTCATATAACAATTGTTTTTCATCATTTCAGCTTATTCGAAATAAAATAATACTAATTTATTAATCTTTCAAAAATTAACAAGAGATTTAAAAAATAAATTTGTTTACTGAACTAGTTCAAATATATGACTATTTAAACAATTGTAACTTCAAATTGTTATAACCTTTTGTTCTATCATAAAACAATTAATTTTGTTCATACAAGTTTATTTAGAATAAAATAATACTAATCTAATAATATTCCAAAAATTAATAACTAAAAAAATTAAAAAATAAATTTATTTGCTGAACTAGTTTAAATATTTAAAGACTATATGAATAATTATCTATTTCAAATCGTTATGACCTTTTGTTTTGTCATAAAATAAGTTTTTTGAATTCATACTAGCTTATTTGAAATAAAAAAAATGAATTTATTAATATTTCAAAAATTAATAAGTAAGAGATTTAAAAAATAATGTTGTTTACCTAACCAGTTCAAATAATTATGATTATTTGAACAATTATCTATTTCAAATCATTATGATCTTTTGTTTTGTCATAAAATAAATTTTTTTGTTCATATAAGTGTGTTCAAAATAAATTAATATTAATCTAATAATATCTCAAAAATTAATAAGAGATTTAAAAATTAAATCTATTTATCAAACAAGTTCAAATAGTTCAAATAGTTTTGACTATTTGAGCAATTATTTATTCAAATCATTATGACTTTTTGTTTTTATAAAAAATGTTTCTATTCGTACAAGCTTATTCAGTTAAAATAATACTAATTTATTAATATTTCACAATTGATAAGTAATTAATTTAAAAAGTAAATATGTTTACTAAGACAATTGATAAGTAATTATTTAAAAAGTAAATATGTTACTGAACTAGATCACATAGTCATGACTATTTGGAATAATTATCTATTTCAAATCGTTATGACATTTTGTTTTGTCTTAAAAATTTATTTCAATTCATGTAAGTTTATTCAAAATAAAATAATATTAAGTTATTAATATTATGAAAATTAATAATTAAGAGATTTAAAAAATGAATTTGTTTGTCAAACAAGTTTAAATAATTTTGACCATTTCAACAATTATCTATTCGAAATTACTATGAGCTTTTGTTTTGTCATAAAATGATTTTTCTATTCATACAAGTTTATTTTGAATAAAATAATACAAATTTATTAATATTAAGACAATTAATAAGTAAAAGATTTTAAAAATAAATCTATTTATTGACAATTTCAAATCTTTATGACTATTTGAAAAATTATTTATTTGAAATTGGTATGACTTTTTGTTTTGTCATAAAATAATTGTTTTTATCATACATGTTTATTTCGATTCATAAAATATTTATTTTTTAATATTCTGACAATTAATAGTAGAACATTTAAAAAATAAATATGTTTTCCAAACAAGTTCAACTAGTCATAACCATTTAAATAATTATCTATTTTAACTCATTGTGACCTTTTGTTTTGTAATAAAACAATTTTTCAGTTCATATAAAGCTTATTTGAAATAAAATAATATTAATTTATTAATATTCCAAAACTTAATGAGAAAGAGAATTAGAAAAGGAATCTTGTTACCGAACATGTTCAAAAGTTATGACTATATGAATTATTATCTATTTCAAATCATTATGACCTTTTTTTTTGTAATAAAACAATTGTTTTAGTTCATATAAGCTTATTTGAAATTAAATAATACTAATTTATTAATATTCCAAAAATTAATGAGAAAGAGAATTAAAAAATGAATCTTGTTACCGAACATGCTCAAATGGTTATGATTATCTAAATAATTATCTATTTTAAAATATTATGACATTTTGTTTTCTCATAAAACATTTGGTTCCACTCATGCAAGCTTATTTCGAATAAAATAATAAAATTTTATTAATATTTCAAAAATTAATGAGTAAAAATTTAAAATAAATATATTTTTTGAACACTTTCAAATAGTGATGAATATTTGAACAATTATTTATTTCAAATTGTTATGACCTTTTGTTTGGTCATAAACCAATCGTTTCTATTCATAAAAGCTTATTTGAAGTAAAATAATACTAACTTATTAAAATTCCAAAAATTAATAAGTAAAATATTTAAAAAATAAATCTGTTTGTTGAGTGAGTTCAAATAGTTATGACTATTTGAACAATTATTTATTTCAAATCATTATAATCTTCTATTTTATTATAAAAAAATTGTTTCTCTTCATACAAGTTTATTTGAAATAAAATAATACTAATTTATTAATATTATAAAAATTAATAAGTTGGATATTTCAAAAATAAATTTGTTTACCGAACAAGCTCAAATAGTCATATCCATTTGAACTATTATCTATATCAAATTGTTATGATATTTTGTTTTATCGTAAAACAATTGTTTCTATTCATACAAAATTATTCAGAATAAAATAATTCTAATTTATTAGTATTTCAAAAATTAATAAAAGATTTAAAAACTTAATCTGTATATCAAACCAATTCAAATAATTATGATTTTTTTGAACAATTATCTATCTGAAATCGTTATGATATTTGTTTTGTCATAAAGCAATTGTTTTTGTTCATACAAGCTTATTTAGAGTAAAATATTGATAAATTAATAATATTCTAAAAATTAATAAGAGATTTAAAAAATAAATGTGTTTGCCAAACCAATTCAAATTGTTAAGAATATTAGAACAATTATTTATTTCAAATTGTTTTGACCTTTTGCTTGTCATAAAATAGTATTTTTAGTTCATACATGCTTATTCCAAATAAAATAATACTAATTTATTAGCATTTAGAAAATTAATAAACAACAAATTTTAAAAAATAAATTTATTTTTCGAACAAGTTCAAATAGTTATGACTATTTGAACATTATCTATTTAAAATAAATATGACCTTTTGTTTTATCATAAAAAATTGTTTCAATTCATAAAAGCTTATCTAGAATAAAATAATATTACTTTATTAATACTTCAAATTTTGATATATTAGAGATTTAAAAAATACATCGAATTGGTTCAAATAATTATGGACATTTGAACAATTATCTATTTCAAATTGTTACAAGCTTTTGTTTTTTCATAAAACAATTGTTTTTCATCATACAAGCCTATTTGGAATAAAATAATATTAATTTATTAAAATTTCAAAAATTAATAAGAAGGAGATCTAAAAAATAAATTTGTTTACTGAATCGGTTCCTATTTGGACAATTATCTATTTTAAATTGTTATAACCTTTTGTTCTATTGTAAAATTATTGTTCAGTTCATATAAGCTTATTTGGAATAAAATAATACTAATTTAATAATATTCCAAAAACTAATAACTAAGAGATTTAAAAATAAATCTGCTTGCCAAAGCAGTTCAAACAGTTAAGACTATATGAATAATTATCTCTTTGAAATTGGTATGACCATTTGTTTTATCATAAAACAATTGTTTCAGTTCATAGAAGCTTATTCAAATAAAATAATACTAATTTATTAATATTCTAAAAATTAATAAGTAAGTTATTTAATAAGTGAATCTGTTTATCGAATCAGTTCAAATAATTATGGCTATGTCAACAATTTTCTATTTCAAATTGTTATTACCTTTTGTTTTGTCATATAACAATTGTGTTTGAACATTCAATTTTATTCAAAATAAAATAATACTAATTATTAATCTTTCAAAAATTAATAAGTAAGAGATTTAAAAACTAAATTTGTTTACTCATCTAGTTCAAATAGCAATAACTATTTGAACAATTGTAAACTTCAAATTGTTAAAATCTTTTGTTTGTCATAAAACAATTATTTTTGTTCATACAAGCTTATTTGAAATAAAATAATACTAATCTAATAATATTTCAAAAATTAATAAGAGAATTAAAAAATAAATTTGTTTGTCGAACTGGTTCAAATATTTAAGACTATATGAACAATTATCTATTTCAAATCATTATGACCTTTTGTTTTGTCATAAAATAAGTTTTTTTTAATTCATAATAGCTTATTTGGAATAAAATAAAATGAATTTATTAATATTTCAGAAATTAATACATAAGAGATTTAAAAAATAATTCTATTTACCTAACTAGTTCAAATAATTATGATTATTTGAACAATTATCGATTTCAAATCATTATGACCATTTGTTTTGTCATAAAACAAATGTTTTTGTTCATATAAGTTTGTTCGGAATAAAGTAATACTAATCTATTAATATTTCAAATATTAATAAGAGATTTAAAAAATAAATTTATTTATCAAACTAGTTCAAATAGTTTTGACTATTTGAGCAGTTATTTATTTCAAATCATTACAACTTTTTGTTCTGTTATAAAACAATTGTTCATATATGCTTATTCGGATTAAAATAATAGTAATTGATTAATATTTCAGCAATTGATAAGTAAAATTTAAAAAACAAATATGTTTATTGAACTAGATCAAATAATCATGATTTTTTGAATAATTATCTATTTCAAATCATTATGACATTTTGTTTTATCATAAAAGAAATGTTTCAGTTCATATAAGCTTATTCAAAATTAAATAATGCTAATTTTAGTAATCCAAAATTTAATAATAAAGAAATTTAAAAATATGAATCTGTTTACTGGAAAAGTTTAAATAATTATGACTGTTTGAACAATTATCTATTTGAAATTGCTATAACCTTTTGTTTTGTCATAAAAGAATTTTATCTATTCATACAATCTTATTTCAAATAATAGAAATCAAATTTATTAATACTAAGACAGTTAAAAATGTAAAAGATTTAAAAAAAAATTGTTTACCAAATAAGTTCAAATTGTTATGACTATTTATGCAATTATTTATTTCAACTTGTTATGCCTTTTTGTTTTGTCATAAAACAATTGTTTATGTTCATACAAGTTTATTCATATTAAAATAATATTAATTTATTAATATTTCAATAATTAATAAGTAACAAATTTTAAAAAATAAATATGTTTACCAAACAAGTTCAAATAATCATGACTATTTGAATAATTATCTATTTCAAGTCATTATGACCTTTTTCTTTTGTAATAAAATAATTGTTTCAGTTCATATAAGTTTATTTGAAGTAAAATATTATTAATTTATTAATATTCCAAAAATTAATGACAAAGAGAACTAAAAAAAGAATCTGTTTATCGAATAAGTTCAAATAGTTATGACTATCTGAACAATTATATGTTTTAAAATATTATGACCTTTCGTTTTGCCACATAACAATTGGTTTTGTTCAAGCAAGCTTATTTTGAATAAAATATTTTAAATTTATTAATATTCTAGAAAGTAATAAGAAAAAAATGTTTTCTAAACATGTTCAAATAGTTATGACTATTTAAACAATTATCTATTTCAAATTATATGATTTTTTGTTTTGTCATAAACTAATTGTTTTTGTTCATAAAAACTTATTCGAAATAAAAATAATACTAATTTATTAAAATTCTAAAAATTAATAAGTAAAAGATTTAAAAAGTAAATCTGCTTAAGGAGCAAGTTCAAATAGTTATGACTATTTAAACAATTATTCATTGCAAATCATTAGGATCTTTTGTTTTGTCATAAAATAATTGTTTCTATTCATTTAAGTTTATTTGAAATAAAATAATATTAATTTATTAATATTATAAAAATTAATAAGTTGAAGATTTAAAAAATAAATATATTTGCCAAACAAGTTCAAATAGCCATGTCCATTTGAACTATAATCTATTTCAAATTATTATGACATTTTATTTTGTTGTAAAACAATTATTTTATTCTTACAAAATTATTCAAAATAAAATAATATTTATTATTAATATTTCAAAAATTAATAAGAGATTTAAAAACTAAACTTTTTACCAAACGAGTTTAAATAGTTATGACTATTTCAATAATTATTTATCTCAAATAGCATGATCTTTGTTTTGTCATAAAACATTTATTTCTATTCATGCATGCTTGTTCAAAGTAAAATAACACTAAACTAATAATATTATAAAAATTAATAAGTAAGCGATTTAAAAATAAATGTATTTGTCGAACCAGTTATAATAGTTAAGACTATTAGAATAATTATCTATTTCAAAATGTTCATACAAGCTAATTTGAAATAAAATTATATAATTTTATTAACATTTAGAAAATTAATTAGGAAGAAATTTTAAAAAATAAATCTATTTATGAAACAAGTTTAATTAGTTATGACTATTTGAACAATTATCTATTTAAAATCATTATGACCTTTTTGTTTTATCATAAAACAATTGTTTCAGTTCAATAAAACTTATCCAAAATAAAATAATATTACTTTATTACTATTTCAAAAATTGAGAAGTTGGAGATTTAAAAAATAAATCAGTTTCTCAAATCAGTTCAAATAATTATAGCCATTTGAACAATTATCTATTTCAAATTTTTATTAACTTTTGTTTTGTTATAAAACAATTATTTTTCATCATACAAATTTATTCATAATAAAATAATACTAATTTATTAATATTTCAAAAATTAATAAGTAGGAGAATTAAAAATAAATAGTTATCGGACTAGTTTAAATAGTTATTACTATTTGAATAATTATATATTTCAAATTGTTAGGATCTTTTGGTTTGTCATAAAACAATTATTTATGTTCATACAAGTTTATTTTGGAATTAAAATAATACTAATCTAATAATATTATGAAAATCAATAACTAAGAGATTTAAAAATAAATTTGTTTGTTGAACCAATTCAATATCGTTATGACCTTTTGTTTTGTCATAAAACAAATATTTTTGTTCATATAAGTTTGTTCTAAATAAAATAATATTAATTTATTAATATTTTAAAAATTAATAAGAGATTTAAAAAAAATCTATTTACCAAACCAATTCAAGTAGTTATAACAATTTGAATAATTATTTATTTCAAATCATTATGACCATTTGTTTTGTCATAAAACAATTGTTTCTATTGATACAGTCTTATTTGGAAAAAGTAATGCTAATTTATTGATATTCAAAAAATTAATAAGTAACAGAATTTAAAAAATGAATCTATTGGCTGACCAATACAAATAGTTAAACAAATTTATTTTTTAAATCTCTTAGTTATTAATAGTCAAAATATTATTAGATTAGTATTATTTTATTATAAATAAGCTTGTATGAATAGAAATAATTATTTTATGAAAAAGACAAGGTTATAAAAATTGAAATATATAATTGTTCAAATAGTTATAATTATTTAAACTGGTTCGATAAGTAATATTATTTTTTAAATCTCTATAAATTTTTGAAATATTAATAAATTAATTTTATTTCATTACGAGTAAACTTGGATGAGCTAAAATAATTGTTTTATAACAAAAAAAAGGTTATAACAATTTGAAATAATAAATAATTATTCATATAGTTTTAACTATTTGAACTGATTCAAGAAACAAATTTATTTTTTAATCTCTTAGTTATGAATTTTTAGAATGTTATTAATTTAGTATTATTTTATTTCGAATAAATTTATATGAACAAAAATAATTATTTTATGACAGAACAAAAAGTTATAACAATTTGAAATAGATAAGTATTTAAATAGTCATAACTATTTGAACTTATTCTATAAACAGATTTATTTTTTGAATCTCGTACTAATTCTTGAAATATTAATAAATTAGTATTGTTTTATTTCAAATAAACTTGTATGTTCAAAAATTATTGTTTTATGACAAAATGAAAAGTACTAACAATTTTATTTCAAATAAGCTTGCATGTTGAAAAACAATTTTTTTATGACAAAAATGAAAGGTTATAACAATTTGAAATAAATAATTGTTTAAATATCCATAATTATTTAAACTGATTTAGTAAACTGATTTATTTTTTAAATCTCTTGTTAATTTTCAAAATATTAATAAAGTAGTATTATTTTATTTTGGATAAACTTTTGTGAACTGAAATAATTGTTTTATGACAAAACAAAAGTTCATAATGGTTTTAAATAGATAATTATTCAAATAGTTATAACTATTTGAACTTGTTCAGTAAACAGATTTATTTTTTCAAATCTCTTGCTTATTAATTTTTTGAAAGTTAATAAATTAGTATTATTTTCTTTCAAATAGCTTGTATGAACTGAAACAATTATTTTATGACTAAACAAAAGTCAAAATGATTTGAAATAGATAATTATTCTAATAATCTTAACTATTTGAATTGATTCGACGAACACAATTATTTTTTAAATCTCTTACTTATTAATTTTTAAAATATCATTAAATTAGTTTTATTTTTAGCCGAATCAGCTTATATGATCAAAAACAATTATTTTATGACAAAATAAAAATCATAACGATTTGAGATTGATATTTGTTCAAATAGTCATAACTAGTAGAATTGCTTCAGAAAATAGCTTTTAGTTTTTAAATCTCTTGCTTAATAATTTTTGAAATATTAATAAAGTAGTATTATTTTATTTCGCTATGTTTTTATTAACTGAAACAATTGTTTTGTGACAAAATAAAAAAGGTTAAAATAATTTTAAATAAATAATTGTTCAAATAGTCATATCTAATTGAAATTATTCAATAAACAGATTTTTTTTTAAATCTCTTACTTATTAATTTTTCAAATGTTAATAAATTAATATTATTTTCTTCCAAATAAGCTTTTATGAACTGAAATAATTGTTTTATGACTAAACAAAAGGTTAGAATGATTTGAAATAGATAATTGTTCTAATAGTCTTAACTATTTGAACTAGTTCGACAAACATATTTATTTTTTAAATCTCTTATTAATTTTTAGAATATTATTAAATTAGTATCATTTTAATCAAATAAGCTTATGTGAAAAGAAACAATTGTTGTATGACAAAATAAAGATCATTACAATTTGTGATAGATAATTGTTCAAATAGTCATAACTATTTGAACTAGTTCGATAAATAGATTTAGTTTTTAAATCTCTTATTAATTTTCAAAATACTAATAAATCAATATTATTTTATTTTGAATAATTTTGTATGAACAGAAATAATTGTTTTACTACAAAACAAAAGATCATAATGATTTGAAATAAATAATTGTTCAAATGAACATGACTATTTGAACTTGTTTGGTAAACAAATTTAATTTTTAAATCTCCTACCTATTAATTTGCAAAATCTTAATAAAATAGTATTATTTTATTTTGAATAAACTTGTATGAATAGAAACAATTGTTTTATGACAAAACAAAAGATCATGACTATTTGAAATAAAAAATTGCTCAAACAGTCATAACTATTTGAGCTTAATCAGTAAATAGATTTATTTTTTAAATCTTTTATTTATTAATTTTTAGAATATTAATAAATTAGTATTATTTTATTTCGAATAAGCTTGTATGGATAGAAACAATTGGTTTACCACAAAAAAAAGGTCATAACTATTTGAAATAGATGATTGTTCAAATAGTTAAAACTATTTGAATGTGTTCGAAAAAAAATTATTTTTAAAATTTTTACTTATTAAATTTTGGAATACTAATAAATTTAATTATTTTATTCGAAATAAGCCTGTATGAATAGAAACAATTATTTTATGACAAAACAAAAGGTTATAACAATTTGAAATAGATAATTGTTCAAATAGTATAACTATTTGAACTTGTTCAGTAAACAGATTAATTTTTTAAAAATCTCTTACTCATTAATTTTCAGAATATTAATAAATTAGTGATATTTTATTCTGAATAAGCCTATATGAATTGATACACTTGTTTTATGACAAAATAAAAGGTCATAACAATTTGAAATAGATAATTATTCAAATGGTTATGACTTTTTAAACTTGTTTGGTAAATATATTTATTTTAAAATCTTTTACTTATTAACTTTTAAAATATTAATAAATTAATATTATTTTAATCCAAATAGGCTTGTATGAAGAAAAACAATTGTATTATGACAAAATAAAAAGTCTTAACGATTTGAAATAACTAATTGTTCAAATAGTCATAACTATTTGAACTTATTTGATAAACAAATTTTTTTTAAATCTTTTACTTATTATGTGTCTAAATATTAATAAATTTATGTAATTTTATTTGAAATAAGCTTTTATGAATAGAAAATTTTGTTTTATGACAAAACAAAAGGTTATAGCGATTTAAAATAGATAATTATTCAAATAGTCATAATTATTTGTACTTGTTCAATAAACAGATTCATTTTTTAAATCTCTTACTTATTGATTTTCAGAATATTAATAAAATAGAATTATGTTATTCAAATAAGCTTATATGAATAGAAACAATTATTTTGTGATAAAACAAAAGGTCATAATGATTTGAAATAGATAATTGTTCAAACAGTCATAACTATTTGCACTAGTCAGGCCAATAGTTTCATTCTTTAAATTTGTTACTTATTAGTTTTCAAAATATTAATAAATTAACATTACGTTATTCCAAATAAGACTATATGAACAGAATAATTATTTTATGACAAAATAAATGGTCATAATGATTTGAAATAAATGATTGTTCAAATAGTTATAGCTAATTGAATTGGTTTAGTAAACAAATTTATTTTTAAATTTCTTACTTCTTAATTTTCAAAATATTAATAAATTATTATTATTTTATTTATGAACAACTTATATGAACAAAAAACATTTCTTTTTATGACTAAACAAAAGGTCATAATGATTTGAAATAGATAATTATTCAAATAATCATAATTATTTGAACTAGTTAGGCAAACATAATTGTTTTTAAAATCTCTTCCTTATTAAGTTTTGAAATATTAATAAATTTGTTTTATTTTATTTTGGATATGCTACTAAGAACTAAAAAAATTGTTTTACGACAAAACAAAAGGTTATAATGATTTGAAATAAAAAATGTTCATATACCCTTAACTATTTAAACTAGTTCAGTAAACAAATTTATTTTTTAAATCTCTTAGTTATTAATTTTCATAATATTATTGCATTAGTATTGTTTTTTTTTATTACACTTGTGTGAACAGAAATAATTATTTTATGAGATAACAAAAGGTTATAACAATTTGAAATATATAATTATTCAAACAGTCATAACTATTTGAACTGGTTCAGTAAACAGATTAACTTTTTAAATCTCTTACTTATTGATTTTTGAAATATTAGAAAATTAATATTATTTTATTTCGAGGGGCTTGTATGATGAAAAACAATTGTTTTACGATAAAACAAAAGTTCATAATGATTTGAAATAGATAATTGTTCAAATGGCCATAATTATTTGAACTAATTTGATAAACTGATTTATTTTATAAATCTCTAACTTATCAATTATTGAAATATTAATAAAGTAATATTATTTAATTTTGAATAAACTTTTATATATTGAAATAGTTGTTTTATGATAAAATAAAATATCATAACAATTTTAAATAGATAATTGTTCGAACAGTCATAACTATTTGAACTTATTTAGTAAATAATTTTTTAAAACTTTCTTACTTATTAATTTTTTAAATTTTAATAAATTAGTATTATTATATTTTGAATAAGTATGTATGAACTGAAACAATTATTTTTTTACTAAACAAAAGATCAAAACAATTTGGAATAGATAATTGTTCTAATAGTCTTAACTATTTAAATTGATTCAAAAAATACATTTATTTTTAAATCCTTATTAATTTTCAAAATAGTAATCAATTGCTATTATTTTATTCTAAATAATTTTGTATGAATAGAAACAATTATTTTATGACAAAATAAAATGTCATAACGATTTGAAATTAATAACAGTTCAAATGGACATGGCTATTTAAACTTGTTCAGTAAATAGATTTATTTTTTAAATCTCTAACTTATTGATTTTTAGAATAATAATAAATTAGTGTTATTTTATTCCAAATAAACTTGTATGAATAGAAATAACTATTTTATGACAAAATAAAAGATCATAACGATTTGAAATATATAACTATTCAAATAGTCATAACTATTTGAACTTGCTAGGTAAACAGATTTATTATTTAAATCTTTTACTTACTAATGTTAGAAATATTAATAAATTAGTATTATTTTATTCCAAATAAGCTTGTATGAATAGAAACAATTGGTTTATGACAAAACAAATTGTCATAATGATTTGAAATAGATAATTGTTCAAATAGTCATAACTATTTAAACGTGTTCAGAAAACATATTAATTTTTAAAATTTTTTCTTATTAATTTTGAAATTTTAATAAATTTGTATTATTTTATTCTAAATAAGCTTGCATGAACAAAACCAATTATTTTATGATAAAACAAATGGTCATAATGTTTTTAAAATAGATAATTATTTAGATAGTCATAGCTAATTGAACTTGTTTGGCAAACAGATTCATTTTTTTAATTCTCTCACTCATTAATTTTTAGTATGTTAATAAATTAGAATTATTTTATTTCAAATAAGCTTATATTAACTGAAACAATTGTTTTTTACAAAACAAAAGGTCACAATGATTTGAAATAGATAATTATTCAAATAGTTATGATTATTTGAACTTGTTCGGTAAACATATTTTTTTTAAGTCTTTTACTTATTAATTGTCAAAATATTAATAAATTAATATTATTTTAATCCAAATAAGCTTGTATGAACAAAAACAATTTTTTTATAACAAATCAAAAAGTCATAACAATTTTGTTGGCAGAACTATTTCAAATAATTATGAGTATTTGAATAATTATCTATTTCAAATCATTATTACCCTTTGTTTTGTCATAAAACAAATGTTTTTGTCCATCTAAGTTTGTTCGAAATAAAATAATATTAATTTATTAATATTTCAATAATTAATACGTAAGAGATTTAAAAAATAAATATGTTTGCCAAACCAGTTTAATTAGTTATAACTATTTGAATAATTATTTATTTCAAATCGTTATGAACAATTATCTATTTCAAATTGTTACGACCTTTTGTTTTGTCATAAAACATTTTTTTCAATTCATACTTGCTTATTTGAAATAAAATAAAATAAATTTATTAATATTTCAAAAATTAATAAGTAAGAGATTTAAAAAATAATTCGTTTACCTAACCAGTTCTAATAATTATGACCATTTTAAAATCATAATGACCTTTTGTTTTATAATAAAACAATTATTTCAGTACATAAAAGCTTATAAAAAATAAAATAATATTACTTTATTAATATTTCAAAAATTGAGAAGTTGGAGATTTAAAAAATAAATCAATTTATCGAATCAGTTCAAATAATTGTGGCCATCTGAATAATTATCTATTTCAAATTGTTATGAACTTTTCTTTTGTCATAAAACAATTACTTTTCATCATGTAAGCCTATTTGGAGTAAAGTAATACTAATTTATTAGTATTTCAAAATTGAATGAGTAGGAGATTTAAAAAATAAATCTATTTAGCGAACTAGTTCAAATAATTATGACTATTTAAACAATTATATATTTCAAATTGTTATAATTTTTGTTTTATCATAAAATAATTATTTATGTTCATACAAGCTTATTTGAAATAAAATAATACTAATCTAATAATATTATGAAAATTAATAACTAAGAGATTTTAAAAAAATTTGTTTGCCAAACCAATTCAAGTAGTAAAGGCTATCTGAATGACTATCTATTTTAAATAGTTATGACCTTTTGTTTTGTCATAAAAAAAATGTTTTGGTTCATATAAGTTTGTTTGAAATAAAATAATATGAAATTATTAATATTTTGAAAATTATTAAGAGATTTAAAATATAAATATGTTTACCAAACCAGTTCAATTAGTTATAACAATTTGAATAATTATTTATTTCCAATCGTTATAACCAATATTTTTGTTATAAAACAATTGTCTCTATTGATGCAATCTTATTTGAAATAAAATAATGCTAATTTATTAATATTCTAAAAACTAATAAGTAACGGATTTAAAAAATGAATATGTTGGCCTGACCAATGCAAATAGTTATAACTGTTTGAACAATTATATATTTCAAATCGTTATGACCTTTTATTTAATCAGAAAACAATTGTTTTTATTCGTACAAGCTTATTCAAAATAGCATAATTCTAATTTATTAATATTTCAAAAATTAATAAGTAAGAGATTTAAAAACTAAATCTGTTTATTGAACAAGTTCAAATAGTTATGATTATTTGAACAATTACCTATTTCAAATTGCTATAGCCTTTTTTTTGTCATAAAATAATTTTTCTATTCATACAAGCTTATTTCAATTAAAATAATACAAATTTATTAATATTCAGACAATGAATAAATAAAAGACCTAAAAAATAACTATGTTTACTGAATAAATTCAAAAAATTGTGACTATTTAAATAAATATTTATTTCAAATCGTTATGACCTTTTTATTTTGTCATGAAACAATTGTTTTTGTTCATACAAGCTTATTCAAATTAAAATAGTATTAATTTATTAACATTTTGATAATTAATAAGTAACAGATTTTAAAAATAAATATGTTTATTGACCAAGTTTAAATAGTCATAACTATTTGAATAATTATCTATTTCAAATTATTATGACTTTTTTGTTTCGTCATAAAACAATTATATCAGCTCATATAGGCTTATTTGAAATAAAATAATACTAATTTATTAATATTTCAAAAATTAATAAGTAAGAGATTTAAAAAATAATTTGTTTGCCTAACCAATTCTAATAATTATGACCATTTTAAAATCATAATGACCTTTTGTTTTATAATAAAACAATTATTTCAGTGCATAAAAGCTTATAAAAAATAAAATAATATTACTTTATTAATATTTCAAAAATTGAGAAGTTGGAGATTTAAAAAATAAATCAATTTATCGAATCAGTTCAAATAATTGTGGCCATCTGAATAATTATCTATTTCAAATTGTTATGAACTTTTCTTTTGTCATAAAACAATTACTTTTCATCATGTAAGCCTATTTGGAGTAAAGTAATACTAATTTATTAGTATTTCAAAATTGAATGAGTAGGAGATTTAAAAAATAAATCTATTTAGCGAACTAGTTCAAATAATTATGACTATTTAAACAATTATATATTTCAAATTGTTATAATTTTTGTTTTATCATAAAATAATTATTTATGTTCATACAAGCTTATTTGAAATAAAATAATACTAATCTAATAATATTATGAAAATTAATAACTAAGAGATTTTAAAAAAATTTGTTTGCCAAACCAATTCAAGTAGTAAAGGCTATCTGAATGACTATCTATTTTAAATAGTTATGACCTTTTGTTTTGTCATAAAAAAAATGTTTTGGTTCATATAAGTTTGTTTGAAATAAAATAATATGAAATTATTAATATTTTGAAAATTATTAAGAGATTTAAAATATATATGTTTACCAAACCAGTTCAATTAGTTATAACAATTTGAATAATTATTTATTTCCAATCGTTATAACCAATATTTTTGTTATAAAACAATTGTCTCTATTGATACAATCTTATTTGAAATAAAATAATGCTAATTTATTAATATTCTAAAAACTAATAAGTAACATATTTAAAAAATGAATATTGCCTGACCAGTGCAATAGTTATAACTGTTTGAACAATTATATATTTCAAATCATTATGATCTTTTATTTAATCAGAAAACAATTGTTTTTATTCGTACAAGCTTATTCAAAATAGAATAATTCTAATTTATTAATATTTCAAAAATTAATAAGTAAGAGATTTAAAAACTAAATCTGTTTATTGAACAAGTTCAAATAGTTATGATTATTTGAACAATTACCTATTTCAAATTGCTATAGCCTTTTTTTTGTCATAAAATAATTTTTCTATTCATACAAGCTTATTTCAATTAAAATAATACAAATTTATTAATATTCAGACAATGAATAAATAAAAGACCTAAAAAATAACTATGTTTACTGAATAAATTCAAAAAATTGTGACTATTTAAATAAATATTTATTTCAAATCGTTATGACCTTTTTATTTTGTCATGAAACAATTGTTTTTGTTCATACAAGCTTATTCAAATTAAAATAGTATTAATTTATTAACATTTTGATAATTAATAAGTAACAGATTTTAAAAATAAATATGTTTATTGACCAAGTTTAAATAGTCATAACTATTTGAATAATTATCTATTTCAAATTATTATGACTTTTTGTTTCGTCATAAAACAATTATATCAGCTCATATAGGCTTATTTGAAATAAAATAATACTAATTTATTAATATTTCAAAAATTAATGAGTAAGAGATTTAAAAAATAAATTTATTTACCAAACAAGTTTAAATAGTTATAACTATATAAACAATTTTTTATTCCAAATCGTTATGATATTTTGTTTTGTAAGAAAATAATTGCTTCTATTCATACAAGCTTTATTTCAAATAAAATAATATAAATTTATTGATATTCTAAAAATTTATAAGTAAAATTTTAAAAATAAATATGTTTTCTGAGCACGTTCAAATAGTTATAACTATTTGAACAATTATCTATTTTAAATAATTATGACCTTTTGTTTTGTCATAAACCAATTGTTTCTATTCATACAAGTGTATTCAAAATAAATAATACTAGTTTATTAATATTCCAAAAATAATAAGTAAAAGATTTAAAAAATAAATCTGTTTACCGAACAAGTTCAAATAGCTATGCCTGTTTGAATAATTATTTATTTCAAATAGTTATGATGTTTTGTTTTATCGTAAAACAATTATTTCTATTCTTGCAAGTTTATTCAGAATAAAATAATACTAATTTATTAATATTCTAAAAATTAATAGGTAGAAGATTTAAAAAAAAATCTGTTTACCGAACAAGTTCAAATAGTCATGTCTATCTAAACAATTATCTATTTCAAATCGTTATGACCTTTTGTTTTGTCATAAAACAATTGTTTCTATTCATGCAAAATTATTCAAAATAAAATAATACTAATTTATTAATATTTTAAAAATTAATAAAAGATTTAAAAACTACATCTATTTACCGATATAGTTTAAATAATTATTAATATCTGAACAATTATCTATCTCAAATCGTTGTGATATTTATTTTATCATAAAACAATTGTTTCTTTTCATACAAGCTTATTCATATTAAAATAATACTAATTTAATAATATTCCAAAAATTAATAAGAGCTTTGAAAAATAAATGTGTTTGCTAAACTAGTTCAAATAGTTAAGACTATTAAAATAATTATCTATTTCAAATTGTTTTGACATTTTGTTTACTAATAAAACAATTATTTTAATTCATACAAGCTTATTCAGAATAAAATAATAGTAATTTATTAACATTCAAAAAATTAATGAGCAAAAGATTTAAAAAATAAATCTATTTATCAAACAAGTTCAAATAGATTTAACTATTTGAATAATTATCTATTTAAAGTCATTATGACCTTTTGTTTTGTCATAAAATAATTGTTTCATTTCATAAAAACTTATTTGAAATAAAATAATACTACTTATTTCAAAAATTAATAGTTATGACTATTTGAACAAATATCAATCTCAAATCATTATGATATTTGTTTTCTCATAAAACAATTGTTTTTTTTATCATAAAAGCTTATTTGGTCAAAAAAATACCAATTTAATAATATTTCAAAAATTAGTGAGATTTAAAAAAATATATGTATTTGCCTAACCAGTTCAAATAGTTAAGACTATTAGAATAATTATCTATTTCAAATCGTTCTAACCTTTTTTTAGTCCTATAATAATTGTTTCAGTTCATACAAGCTTATTCAAAATAGAATAACACTAATTTATTAACATTCCAAAATTTAATAAGCTAGAGATTTGAAAAGATAAATTTGTTTACTGAACAAGTTCAAAAAGTTATGACTATTTTAACAATTATTGATTTAAAATCATTATGACCTTTTGTTTTGTCATAAAACAATTGTTTTAGTTCATAAAAGCTTATCCAAAAGAAAATATACTACTTTATTACTATTTCAAAAGTTAATAAGTAAGAGATTTAAAAAAAAATTAGTTTACTGAATAAGTTCAAATAATTATGGCCATTTGAACAACTATCTGTTTCAATTTGTTATTACCTTTTGTTTTATCATAAAACAATTGTTTTTCATACAAGCTTGTTTGAAATAAAATAATATTAATTTACTAATATTTCAAAAATTAATAAGAGATTTAAAAAATAAATCTGTTTACTGAACCAGTTCAAATAGTTATGACTATTTGAACAATTATCTATTTCAATTGTTATAAACTTTTTTTTGTTCTAAAAATTGTTTCTATTCATACAAGCTTATTTGGAATAATAATAACTAATTTAGTAATATTTAAAAATTTATAAGAGATTTAAAAATAATTCATTTACTAACCAGTTCAAACAATTATAACTATTGAACAATTATCTTCTTTAATTATTATTACTTTTTATTTTGTCATAAAACAATTTTTTTGTTAATATAATTTGTTTAAAATAAAATAATACTAATTTATTAATATTTATCAAACTAGTAAAAAATGTTATGACTATTTGAGAAATTATTTATTTCAAATTGTTATAACTTTTTGATTCTGTTATAAAACAATAGTTTCTGTTCATACAAGCTTATTTGGATTAAATTAATACTAATTTATTAATATTTCAACAATGAATAAGTAAAAAATTTTTAAAATAAATATGCTTACCAAACTAGATCAAATAGTATGATTTTTTGAATAATTATCTATTTCAAATCGTTCAAATGAGCTTATTCGAAATAAAATAATACTAAGTTATTAATATTTTGAAAATTAATAATTAAGAGATTTAAAAAATGAATATGTTTAATGAACAAATTTAAATAATTATGATTATTTGAACAATTATCTATTTGAAATTGCTATAACCTTTTGTTTAGTTATAAAATGATTTTTTTTCTATTCATAGAAGTTTATTTCGAATAAAATAATATAAAGTTATTAATATCAAGACAATTAATAAGTAAAAGATCTAACAAATAAATCTATTTACCAAACAAGTTCAAATCTTTATGATAATTTGAACAATTATTTATTTCAAATTGTTATAACCTTTTGTTTTGTCATAAAACAATTGTTTACGTTTATACAAGCTTATTCATATTAAAAAAATATTAATTTATTAATATTTCAACAAATAATAAGTAAAGGATTTAAAAAATAAACATGTTTATCGAACAAGTTCAAATGGTCATGGGTATTTGAATAATTATTTATTTCAAATCATTGTGATTTTTTGTTTTGTAATAAAACAATTGTTTTAACTCATATAAGCTTATTTGAAATAAAATAATACTAATTTATTAATATTCTAAAAATTAATAAGTAAGAGAATTAAAAAGTTAATCTATATTATCGAACATGTTCAAATAGTTATGACTATCTAAACAATTATCTATTTCAAAACATTATGAACATTTGTTTTGTCATAAAACAATTGGTTCTATTCATGCAAGCTTATTTTGAATAAAATAATATAAATTTATTAATATTTCAAAAATTAATAAGTAAAAATTTAAAAAATAAATATGTTTTTTGAACACGTTCAAATAGTTATAACTATTTGAACAATTATCTATTTGAAATTGTTATGAGCTTTTGTTTCGTCATAAACCAATTTTTTCTCTTCATAAAAGCTTATTTGGAATAAAATGATACTAATTTATTAAAATTCCAAAAATTAATAAGTAAAAGATTTAAAAAATAAATCTATTTACCAAGCAAGTTCGAATAGTTATGACCCTAATAATTATTTATTTCAAATCATTTTGATCTTTTGTTTTGTCATAAAACAATTGTTTCTATTCATGCAATTTTATTTGAAATAAAATAATACTAATTTATGAATATTCTAAAAATTAGTAAGTTGGAGATTTTGAAAAAATAAATCTGTCTACCGAACAAGTTTAAATAGTCATGTCTATTTGAATTATTATCTATTTCAAATCATTATGACATTTTATTTTATCATAAAATGATTGTTTCTATTAATACAAAATTATTCAGAATAAATAATACTAATTTATTAATATTTTGTAAATTAATAAGAGATTTAAGAATTAAATCTATTTATCGAACCAATTCAAATACTTATGACTATTTGAATAATTATCTATCTCAAATCATTATGATCTTTGTTTTGTAATAAAACAATTGCTTTTGTTCATACAAGCTTATTCAAAGTAAAATATTACTAAATTAATAATATTCTAAAAAATAATAAGAAAGAGATTTAAAAAATAAATGAGTTTACCGAACCAATTCAAATAGTTAAGACTATTAGAACAATTATCTATTTCAAATCATTCTTACCTTTTATTTAGTCATAAAACAATTATTTCAGTTCATACAAGATTATTCAAAATAAAATAATAGTAATTTATTAACTTTCAAAAAATTAATGAGCAAGAGATTTAAATAAAATAAATCTATTTATCAAACAAGTTCAAATATATTTGACTATTTGAATAATTATTTATTTAAAGTCCTTATGACCTTTTATTTTGTCATAAAACAATTGTTTCATTTCATAAAATCTTATTCAAAATAAAATAATACTACTTTATTAACATTTCAAAAATTAATAAGCAAGAGATTTAAAACTAAAGTTGTTTTCTGAACTAGTTCAAATAGTTATGACTATTTGAACAAATATCAATCTCAAATCATTATGATCTTTGTTTTCTCATAAAATAATTATTTCTAATCATATAAGCTTATTCGGATAAAAATAATACTAATTTAATAATATTCCAACAATTAGTGAAAGATTTTAAAAATAAATATATTTGCCAAACCAGTTCAAATAGCTAAGACTATTAGAATAATTATATATTTCAAATCATTCTAACCTTTTGTTTAGTCCTATAATAATTGTTTCAGTTCATACAAGCTTATTTGAAATAAAATAATACTAATTTATTAACATTCCAAAATTAATAAGCAAGAGATTTGAAAATATAAATTTGTTTACTAAACAAGTTCAAAGAGTTATTACAATTTGAACAATTATCGATTTAAAATCATTATGACCTTTTGTTTTGTCATAAAATGAATTATTTTAGTTCACAAAAGCTTATTCAAAAGAAAATAGTGCTACTTTATTATTATTTCGAAAGTTAATAAGTAAGAGATTTAAAAAATAAATCAGTTTACTAAATAAGTTCAAATAATTATGGCCATTTGAACAACTATCTATTTCATATTGTTATTACCTTTTGTTATGTACTAAAGCAATTGTTTTTCAACATACAAGCTTATTCAAAATAAAATAATATTAATTTACAAATATTTCAAAATTTAATAAGAGTTTTAAAAAATAAATTTGTTTACTAAACCAAATCAAATAGTTATGACTATTTGAACAATTATCTATTTCAAATTGTTATAACATTTTATTCTATAATAAAACAATTATTTCTATTCATACAAGCTTATTCGAAATAAAATAATACTAATTTAGTAATATTCTGAAAATTAATAACTAAGAGATTTAAAAAATAAATCCATTTGTCAAACCAATTCAAACAATTATGACTATATGAACAATTATTTATCTCAAATTTTTATGACCTTTTGTTTTATCATAAAATAATTACTTCAGCTCATACAAGCTTATTCAAAATAGAGTAGAAATAGTTTATTACTATTTCAAAAATTATAAGAGATTTAGAAAATAATTTTATTTATCGAACCAGTTCAAATAATTATAACTATTTGAACAATTATCTATTTCAAATCATTATGACACCAGAGTGTCAACACATCTTACAACTTGGGCTGAGACTAAGGAAGACTTATCCAAAAATAAGATGGGCCTATCTTTGGTCCAAATCCACTAAATAAATGCAAAAATAAGATGGGTTAGAATAAGGAGATTATGTTCACACTAGCTGAAAAGAAGAGCATAAAGATGGATAGGATTATGGTCAGATTCATTATTATATAATCTATAAGAGTAAATGGGTTCACATGCAAATCCCTTGATTTTAGGCACAATTCTAGCAATTCAATTTGAAAGTTCCCATGCTTGGAGGGATGTTCCTAGCTTATTTATTTTCTATTATTCTTTAGTAGAAGGTAGAATAGAGTTTTCTTTATCCTTAAGCAATCTTTTAGATTGTTTTTCAAGTTTTGTATCTCTTAGGTGGATTTCTTAGAGTGGTGAACTTCTATTTTTTTTGTATCCTTCATTAGAATTCTTACGGTGGTGTTTTTGTATCCCTTAGTGTCTAGTCTTGGTGGTGAACTTTTATCCTTTTCAATCTAATAATCATATTCTACCATTATTCAACTTCTTGTGAGTTTTCTTCTTTGTGAGCTTTTTCTATTTGTAGTTACTTTTCAACATCTCAACCATCAATTCCCAACATCAAATTGGTATCAAAGTTATGGTAGGTTATCATCATCAAGCACCAGTAGAAGATGTTAAAGCTAACATTGATGTTGTAGCAACTACAAATGTTCACCCAAGGGATGCCCTTATAGAGGAAATGTGGCAATAGATTCTTCAACTACAATAATAACTGCATATACAAGAAAAAAGAAAGGAGATAAAAAGATGAAGAAGGAGGAATGAAAAAGATGAAGGAGAGGCCAATCCATACCATGGAAACAATAGTGATTCTAATGATAGCACCCCACCTCATCCACAGTAAGTCAGAGACTATCTACACAAAAACCAACTTCAACCTAGCATATTCAATCCGAAGATAGAGATTCCTAAGTTCAAGGGGAAGATGAAACCTAAATAATTCTTAGATTGGCTACACACAATGGAATGCATATTTCAATACCATGATGCCTTTGAACATCACAAAGTGAAGCTAGCGGCCATCAAACTTAGAATGCATGCATCCTTTTGGTGGAAAATTTGAAAAAGGCAAAGGGAAAGAGAAGGTAGGAGAAAATTTACAACTTGGGAGAAGATGAAAAGAGAGTTAAAGAGAAAGTATCTCCATACGACTTTGGCAAGATGTTCTTACTTAGGCTATATAACTTGAAGCAAAGAGATCTCTTAGTGGAGGAGTTTACAGTTGAGTTTGATCACCTTATGTTAAAATGATGAATTGGTGGACAGGAAAAAGTAGACTATTGCCTGGTATCTTGGAGGATTGAAGATTGAGATAGTTAATATAGTACAACTATAACCCTATTGGACTTTCAATGATGTATGCAAGCTTGCCCTTAAGGTGGAAAGATAACAAAAGAAGGCTCGTGGTAGCAACTTAAGATTTGGGTCTCGAGAAGGCTATATCAATAAAGGTGGCTCATCTAAGACTATTGTTCCTTTTATGCCCATTCCAAAGTAGCCCCAGAAAAAATGAAACCTCAACAAGCAAGCCTCAATTTAGTGCATAAACCAGAAGGCGTTTTAAATGTCAAG
>NW_019168104.1:400431-440336 GCF_002303985.1 Durio zibethinus
CAAAAAATTAATAAACAAGAAATTTTAAAAAATAAATTTGTTTATCAAACAAGTTCAAATAGTTATGACTATTTGAATAATTATCTATTTAAAATAAATATCACCTTTTGTTTTATTATAAAACAATTTTTTCAATTTATAAAAGCTTACCTGAAATAAAATAATATTACTTTATTAATACTTCAAAAATTGATATATTAGAGATTTAAAAAATACATCGAACTAGTTCAAATAATTATGGCCATTTGAACAATTATATATTTCAAATCATTACAAACTTTTGTTTTTTCATAAAATAATTGTTTTTCATCATACAAGCCTATTTGGAATAAAATAGTATTAATTTATTAAAATTTCAAAAATTAATAGGAAGGAGATTTAAAAAATATATCTATTTACTGAATCAGTTCCTATTTAAACAATTATCTATTTTAAATTGTTGTAACATTTTGTTCTATCGTTAAATAATTGTTTCAATTCATATAAGCTTATTTGGAATAAAATAATATTAATTTAATAATATTCAAAATTAATAATAAGAGATTTAAAAAATAAATCTGTTTGCTGAAGTAGTTAAACTGTTAAGACTTATGAACAATTATCTATTTGAAATCATTATGACCATTTGTTTTATCATAAATAATTGTTTTGAGCATTCAATTTATTGGAATACAATAATACTATTATTAATCTTTTAAAAATTAATAAGTAAGAGATTTAAAAAATAAATCTATTTCAAACTAGTTCAAACAGCAATACTATTTGAACAATTATAAACATCAAATTGTTATAACCTTTTTTTCTCATAAAAAATTTTTTGTTCATACAAGCTTATTTGAATAAAATAATACTAATATAATAATATATTAAAATTAAAATAAAAGAATTTAAAAAATAAATTATTTGTCGAATCGGTTCCAATATTTGAGACTATATGAACATTATCTATTTCAAATCGTTATGACCTTTTGTTTTATCATAAAACAATTTTTGAATTCATAAAGCTTATTGGAATAAAAAAAATAATTTATTAATATTCAAAAATAATAAGTAAGAGATTTAAAAAATAATTCTTTTATATCAGTTCAAATAATTATGATATTTGAACAATTATCTATTTCAAATGTTATTACCTTTTGTTTTGTCATAAACAATTGTTTTGTTATTCAATTTTTCGAATAAATAATACTATTATTAATTTTAAAAATTAATAAAAGATTTAAAAAATAAATCTATTTCCAACTAGTTCAAATAGTGACTATTTGAACAATTATTTACTTAAATCTTATAACCTTTTTTTCTATTATAAAATAATTATTTTGTTCATACAAGCTTATTCGATAAAATAATACTAATATAATATATTATGAAAATTAAAAGCTAAGAGAATTAAAAAATAAATATTTTTACGAATCAGTTCCAAATAAGATATTGAATAATTATCTATTTCAAATCGTTATGACCTTTTGTTTTGTCATAAAATAAGTTTTTTTGAATTCATAATAGCTTACTTGGAATAAAAGAAAATGAATTTATTAATATTTCAAAAATGAATAAGTAAGAGATTTAAAAAATAATTCTATTTACCTATCCAGTTCAAATAATTATGATTATTTGAACAATTATCTATTCCAAATCATTATGACCTTTTGTTTTGTCATAAAAAAAATGCTTTTGTTCATATAAATTTGTTCGGAATAAAATAATACTAATCTATTAATATTTCAAATATTAATAAAAGATTTAAAAAATAAATCTATTTATCCAACTAGTTCAAATAGTTTTGACTATTTGAGCAATTATTTATTTTAAATCTTATGACTTTTGTTCTGTTATAAAATAATATTTTCTGTTCATACATGCTTATTGGACTAAAATAATACTAATTTATTAATATTTCAGCAATTGATAAGTAAAATTTAAAAAATAAATATGTTTTACTAAACTAGATCAAATAATCATGATTTTTGAATAATTATCTATTTTCAAATCGTTATGACATTTTTGTTTTGTCATAAAAGAAATGTTTTAGTTCATAAGCTTATTCAAAATAAAATAATACTAATTTATTAGTACTTCAAAAATTCATAATAAAGAAATTTAAAAAGATGAATCTGTTTACTGAAAATGTTTAAATAATTATGACTGTTTGAACAATTATTTATTTGAAATTGTTATAACCTTTTGTTTTGTCATAAAAGAATTTTATCTATTCATACAATCTTATTTCAAATAATATATTCAAATTTATTAATATAAGGCAATTAAAATGTAAAAGATTTAAAAATAAATTTGTTTACCAAACAAGTCCAAATCGTTTATGGACTATTTGTGTAATTATTTATTTCAACTTGTTATGGCTTTTTGTTTTATCATAAAACAATTGTTTCTGCCTTATACAAGTTTATTTAGATAAAATAATATTAATTTATTAATATTTCGACAATTAATAAGTAAAATATTTAAAAAAATAAATATGTTTGCCAAATAAGTTCAAATAGTCATGACTATTTGAATAATTATCTATTTCAAATCATTATGACTTTTTCTTTTGTAATAAAACAATTTTTTTAGTTCATATAAGTTTATTTGAAGTAAAATAATACTAATTTATTAATATTCCAAAAATTAATGAGTAAGAGAACAAAAAAAAATCCATTTACCAAATAAGTTCAAATAGTTATAACTATATGAACAATTATCTAATTTAAAACATTATGACCTTTTGTTTTGCCACAAAATAATTGGTTTTGTTCATGCAAGCTTATTTGAATAAAATAATTTTAAATTTATTAATATTCCAAAAATTAATAAGAAAAAAATGTTTTTTGAACACATTCAAATGTTATGACTATTTGAACAATTATTTATTTCAAATCATATGATCTTTTGTTTCATCATAAACTAATTTTTTTGCTCATAAAAACTTATTCAGAATAGAAATAATACTTAATTTATTAAATTCTAAAATTAATAGTAAAATATTTAAAAAATAAATTTGTTTAACGAGCGAGTTCAAATAGTTATGACTATTTGAACAATTATTTATTTCAAATCATTATGATATTTTGTTTGTCATAAAACAATTGTTCTATTCATACAAGTTTATTTGAAATAAAATAATACTAATTTATTAATATTCTAAAAATTAATAAGTTGGAGATTTAAAAAATAAATATGTTTGCCAAACAAATTCAAATAGTCATATCCATTTGAACTATTATCTATTTCAAATCATTATGGCATTTTGTTTTGTTGTAAACAATTGTTTTATTCATACAAAAATTATTCAGAATCAAGTAATACTAATTTATTAATATTTCAAAAGTTAATAAGACATTTAAAGCTAAATCTGTTTACCAAAGCAGTTTAAATAGTTATGATTATTTCAACAATTACCTATCTCAAATAGTATGATCTTGTTTTGTCATAAAACAAATTGTTTCTATTCATACAAGCTTATTCTGAATAAAATAATGCTAAACTAATAAATTCTAAAAATTAATAAGTAAGAGATTTAAAAATAAATGTGCTTGCCAAACCAGTTATAATAGTTAAGACTATTAGAATAATTGTCTATTTTAAATCATTCTGACCTTTTGTTTTGTCAAAAAATTTTTTTTTCAGTTCATAAAAGCTAATTTGAAATAAATATATAATTTATTAAATATTTAGAAAATTAATAAGCAAGAAATTTTAAAAAATAAATCTGTTTACTGAATAAGTTCAAATAGTTATGATATTTTGAACCAATTATCTATTTAAATTGTTATAAACTTTTGTTTATCATAAAACAATTATTTTAGTTTAATAAAACTTATCCAAAATAAAATAATATTACTTTATTTAATATTTCAAAATTTGAGAAGTTGGAGATTTAAAAAATAAATCAAGTTTATCAAATAGTTAAATAATTATGGCCATTCAAACAATTATCTATTCAAATCGTTATGAACTTTTTATTTTGTTATAAAACAATTGGTTTTAATTCATACAAGTTATTTGGAATAAAAATATTAATTTATTAAATATTTCAAAACTAATAAGTAGGAGAATTAAAAAATAAAATATACTTACGGACTAGTTTAATAGTTATTACTATTGAATAATTATATATTTCAAATCATAAAATAATTATTTATGTTCACACAAGCTTATTCAGAATAAATAATACTTAATCTAATAATATATTGAAATAAATAACTAAGAGATTTAAAAAATAAATTTGTTTGTCGAACTAAATTCAAACAGTTAAGGATATATGAATAATTATCTATTTCAATCGTTATAACCTTTTGTTTTGTCGTAAAACAAATATTTCTATTCATATAAGTTTGTTTGAATAAAATAACATTTATTTTTAATATTTGAAAATTAATAAGAGATTTAAAAAATAAATCTATTTACCAAACCAATTCAAGTAGTTTTATTAACCAAAGGTTTGAACAATTGTCATTTTATTTCAAATCATTATAACCAATTTTTTTTTCATAAATAATTGTTTCTATTGATATAGTCTTATTCAGAATAAGTATGCTAATTTATTGATATTCTAAAATTAATACATAACGGATTTTAAAAATGAATCTATTGGCCTGACTACTACAAATAGTTAAACAAATTTATTTTTGAAATCTCTTAGTTATTAATGTTCAAATATTATTAATTAGTATTATTTTTGAATAAGCTTGTATGAATAGACATAATTATTTTATGAGAAAACAAAAGGCTATAACAAATTAAAATATATAATTGTTCAAATAAGTATAATTTATTTGAAGTGGTTCCATAAATAACATTATTTTTTAAATCTCTTATAAAATTTTAAAATATTAATAAATTAGTTTCATTTTATTATGAATAAACTTGGATAGGTTGAAATAATTGTTTTATAACAAAACAAAAGGTTATAACGATTTAAATAATAAGTAATTATTCATATAGTCTTAACTATTTGAACTGGTTGACAAACAAAATATATTTTTTAAACCTCTTAGTTATGAATTTTTAGAATATTATTAATTTAGTATTATTTTATTTGAAATAAATTTATATGAACAGAAATAACTATTTTATGACAGAACAAAAAAGGTTGTAACAATTTGAAATAGATAATTGTTCAAATAGTCATAAACTATTTGGAACTGTATTCAAGTAAATAGATTATTTTTTGAATCTCATACTAATTCTGTAATGATATTAATAAATTAGTATTATTTTATTCAAATAAACTTGTATGTTCAAAATTATGTTTATGACAAAACGAAAGTACTAACAATTTTATTTCAAATAAGCTTTGTATGTGAAAAATAATTGTTTTATGCAAAATGGAAAGTAATAACGATTGAAATAGTAATTATTTAAATCATCCCATAATTATTTAAAATTAGTTCAGTAAACTGATTTATTTTTTTTTAAATCTCGTATTAATTTTAAATATTAATAAACTAATATAATTTTTTGGATAAACTTTTGTGAACTAAACAATTGTTTTATGACAAAACAAAGTTCATATCGTATTTTAAATAGATAATTATTTAAAACTAGTTATAGCAATTGGAACTTGTTCAGTAAACAGATTTATTTTTCAAATCTCTTCCTTATTAATTTTTGGAAAGTTAATAACTTAGTATTATTTTCTTTCGAATAAGCTTGTTTGAACTAAAAAATTATTTTATGACTAAACAAAAGGTCAAAATGATTTGAAATAGATAATTATTCTAATAATCTTAACTATTTAAATTGATTCAGCAAACATTTATTTTTTTTAATTATTTATTAATTTTGAAAATATTATTAAATTAGTATTATTTTTATCTGAATTAACTTGTATGATCAGAAACAATTGTTTTATGACAAAATAAAGATCATAATGATTTGAGATTGATATTTGTCCAAATAGTCGTAACTATTAGAATTACTTTAGAAAACAGCTTTAGTTTTTAAATCTCTTGCTTAATAATTTTTAAAATATTAATAAAGTAGTATTATTTTATTTCAGATACGTTATTAATTGAAACAATTGTTTTATGACAAGACAAAAAGTTAAAACAATTTTAAATAGATAATTGTTCAAATAGTCATATCTAATTAAAATTGTTCAGTAAACAGATTTATTTTTTTAAATCTCTTGCTTATAATTTTTTCGAATGTTAATACATTAGTTTATTTTATTCCGAATAAGTTTGTTTGAACTAAAATAATAGTTATGACTAAAGAAAAGGTTAGAATCGATTTGAATAGATAATTGTTTCCAATAGTCTTAACTATTTAAATTGGTTTGGGACAAAACATATTTTTTTTTAAACTATCTTACTTCAGTAATTTTTAGAATATTATTAAATTAGTATAGATTTAATTGAATAAGCTTATGTGAAAGAAACAATTGTTGTATTGACAAATAATAGATCATTACAATTTGAGATAGATAATTGTTCAAATAGTTATAACTAATTTGAATTAGGTTTAGTAGAATAGATTTAGTTTTAAATCTCCTATAATTTTTCAAAATATAATAAAATTTGTATTATTTATTTTGAATAATTCTGTATGAATAGAAACAATTGTTATACCACAAACAAAAGGTCATAATAATTTAAATAGATAATTGTTTAAAGGACATAACTATTTGAACTTGTTCAAAACATATATATTTTTTAAATCTCCTACGTATTAACTTGCAAAATATTAATAAAGTAGTATTATTTTATTCTGAATAAACTTGTATGAATAGAAACAATTGTTTTATGACAAAACAAAAGATCCTAACTTTTTGAAATAAAAAATTGCTCAAATAGTCATAATAATTTGAGCTTACTTAGTAAACAGATTCATTTTATAAATCTTTTATTTATTAATTTTTGAAATATTAATAAACTAGTATTATTTTATTTCAAATAAGCTTGTATGGACAGAAACAATTTGTTTATCACAAAACAAAAGGTCATAACTATTTGAAATAAATAATAAATATTCAAATGAGAACTTTGAAGGTCGGAGGGGGGAAAGGTTCCATGTGAACAGCACTTGAACATGGATTAGTCGATCCTAAGAGATGGGGGGAGTTAGTCCAACAGTGTATTGAGTGCGAGCTTTGAAAGGGAATCGGGTTAAAATTCCTAAGCCAGAACACGGAGGCTAATGGCAACGTTAGGGAGTTTGGAGTCATCGACAGGGCCTCGAAGAGTTATCTTTTTTGTTTAACTGCCTACCCACCTTAGAAATGGCTCAACTGGAGGTAGGGTCCAATGGTCGAAAGAGCACCACATGTCACGTGGTGTCTGGTGCACCCTCAACAACCCTTGAAAACCTAAAGGATCATGCTATCCGTGTCCAGTTGTACTTATAAACCCATCAAGTTTCCAAGGTGAATAGCCTCTGGTCGATGGAACAATGTAGGCAAAGGAAATTAACAAAATGGATCTATAACCTCGAGAAAAGGATTGGCTCTAAGGGCTAGGCACAAGGGTCCTAGTGTCAAACCCATCAGCTACTGAGCACTACTCGAGTTGCTTCCATGGCGAGAGTAGGTCACCGCATGCTGACCAAGGGATGGACTAGGAAAGGCTCCCTCAAGGGCTTTTCTGGATGATGAATAGTTGACTCAAAACTGATATAGACAAGGGGAATTTGATTGTTTAATTAAAAGAAAAGCATTATGATGGTCATTATGGATGTTCACGCAATGTGATTTCTACCCAGTGCTTTGAGTGTCAATGTGAAGAAATTCAACCAAGCATGGGTAAACAACAGAAGTAACTATGACTCTCTTAAAGTAGCCAAATGCCTTGTCATCTAATTAGTGATGCACATTAATGGATTAATAAGATTCCTATTGTCCTTATCTACCATCTAGTGAAACCACAGCCAAGGGAACAGGCTTGGTAGAATCAATAGAAAGAGAAGACCTTATTAAGTTGATTTTAGTTCTAACTTTGTGAAATGACTTGAGAGGTCTAGGTAAGTGGGAGACCTCAAATGAAATTGAAATACCACTACTTTACGTTGTTTTACTTATTCTATGAATCAAAGTAGGGCACGACCTTTTTTTAGACCAAGGCCGGCCTCAGTTAGTCAATCTAGGCAAAAACATTCTTAGGTGGGGAGTTTGGCTGGAAGGTAAATTTGTTAAAAATAATGCAGGTGTCCTAAGAATGAGCTCAATGAGAACAGAAAACATATGTGGAACAAAAGGGTAAAAGCTCATTTGATTTTGATTTTTGGTACGAATATGAATTATGAAAGCATGGCTATCAATTTTTTATACCTTTGAATTTGAAAGCTAGGGGTGTAAAAAGTTACCAATAGGGATACTGGCTAGTGGTAGTAAGCATGCGTAGCAACATTGCTTTTGATCTTTCGATGCCAACTTTTCCTATCATTGTGAAGCCAAATCACCCAAGTGTTGGATTGTTCACCACTAATAAAGAATGAGCTGGTTTAGACTATGTGAGATAGGTTAGTTTACCTTATTGATGGCAGTGTCAATAGTAATTCAACCTAGTAGAGAGAATTGTTGATTCACACAATTGTCATGTGCTTGGTTAAAAGTCAATGGTGCAAAGCTACCATGTGCTAGATTATGACTAAACACCTCTAGTTAGAATCTGGGCTAAAAGTGACACATGCCTTGTCACCCGATTGTCAACCCACAGTAGAAGCCTATGGCCCCCAAAGGTACATGTTGTAGGTGCAACCTCTGAGGTGAACAAATTATGCGAGCCTCCTTAGAGCTTAATTCCCACAAAAGGCAGGTAGAATCCTTTGTAGATGACTTAATTATGTGATGGAGTACTGTAAGTGGTAGAGTGGCCTTGCTGCCACTCTGCCATGATCCACTAAGATTTAGCCCTTTGTTGCTTCAATTCATCCTTCCCTCACACCCATTGAAGTCTATTCACTTTATTTTTTTAAACCGTACCTCTTTGGGTAGGGGATGAATGGTGTTCTCCATTGCAATCGATTAGGCTGGTGGATAACATCCCTACCTCAAGCATCCAAGTAACTGACAACCAAATGCCTTTGTTATTAGTTATAGGAATAGGCTCACCCTTGGTGCGGTTAGCCCTTGGATCAATTCTGCCTGCACACCATTGACAGCACTTGGCCCTTGGTTTGTGCGGGCAATCACATCCAACACCATTGGCAGATGTTGGCCTATTATTTCCTTAAATACCATCAGCAAATGCTGGCCCCTTAGTTCAGGATGCTACCTCGAACACCATCGCTAGATGCTGGCACTTGTAAAAAATTATCAACCTACGAGACTCAAGTGCTTAGCATAATTCTAGCTTGTCAAAGATTGTGCTATAGTATTAGGCATTCTAGAAGCCCACAAATTTGATCTTCCCAGGACTATGTTTAGGCAATCCGCACATGGGTTTGATTGTGCGCTCACCTTGATCATCAGTGCCTGCACTTGGGTTTGATTGTGTGACTGCACATTGCTCACAAGTGCATGCACCCAGACCTAGCTTAATTCTACCAAACCTAAAAACCTTGCTTGTGTCTCTGGAGTCTTGATTACTACCCATACCACTGTTTTGGGTAGTTCCCTATGACCTAGGACTCTAGTAAGCCTTATGGCTTGGTTGCTTGGTAGTCGAACCCTATCATACTAGAATTGAGACTGTTCCTCAACTTAGAGAGAACCCTTGGGCTTGGACCAGCTTGTGGACCATGGCACATACACATGCCCCAATTCATCTAAGTGCTCACCAGTGCCTACACCTGAGCCTAGCTCAATTCTATAAAACTTAAACACTGTGCCTGAGCCTCTAGAGTCTTGATCATTGCCCATACCACTATTCTAGGCTAGTGCCCTACAACCTAGGCCTCCAGTAGGCCTTAAGGCTTGGTCCCCTTGGCAATCAGACCCTTTTCTATTAGAACTAGAACTGTTCCTTGACTCAGAGAACATTAGGTCATGGACCAGTTTAGACCATGACACATGCACTTGCCTCGACCACCATTGAGACATGTTGGCCCTTAGTCTTTGCACATGCTTTGACCTCTATCAGCACATGCTAGCCTTTTGTATAAGTAGTTCCCTTGAACACTATTGGCATATGTTGGGCCACACACGAGTGTGATATCCTAGGCCTAGACATATACCATGCACACTACTATCGAGCAGTTGGTGGGTTCAGGCACATCTTCACATTTTTGCCATACGAATGCCATTTTAATGACTTTCAATTCATCTAAACGTTCACTAGCACCTGCACTTAGGTTGGCTCAATTTCTTGGAACCCGAACACCATGCTTGAGCCTTTAGAGTTTTGATCACTGCCATACCACTATTCTTCGCTAGTGCCCACAACCTGGGCCTCCAGTAGGTCTCAAGGCCTAGTCCCCCTAGTAGTTGGACCTTTTCTGCTAGAATTGGAACTGTTCCTCAACTTAGAGAAAACCTTTAGGCCTGGACTAGCTTGCAAACCATGATATAAGTACATGCCTTGACCACCATCAGGATATGTTGGCCCTTGGTCTTGGCACATACTTCGACCACCAATAGCACATGTTGGCCCTTTGTGCGAGTAGTTCCCTTGAACACCATTGACACATGCTAGGCCGTGCACCACATATGAGTATCCTAGGCTCGAGCCTCACACAATGCATACCACGATTGGGCAGTCAGAGGGTTCTAGTACATCTTCACATTTCTGCCATGCCAATGTCATTTTTATGGCCTATAAACTCACATAAGCACTCACTAGTGCCCGCACTTAGGCTTGGCTCAATTTTGCCAAACCTGAACACCGTGCTTAAGCCTCTAGAGTCTTGATCACTACTCGTACCACTATTTTGGGCTAGTTCCTTATGACCTGGGCCTCCAGTAGGCTTCAAGGCCTAGTCCCCTTCGTAATCGAACCCTTTCCTATTAGAACTAGAATTGCTCCTTGACTTAAAGAGAACCTTAGGCCTGGATCAACTTATGAATTATGACACATGCATATGCCTTGACCACCATTAAAAGATGCTGGCCCTTGGCCTTCGTGCATGCTTCGACCACCATTGGCACATGCTGGCCCTTTGTGCAAGTAGTTCCCTTGAACACCAATGGCACATGCTAGGCCATACACCAAGCATAGGTATCCTGGGCTTAGGTCATATACTATGTACCATGATCGAGTAGTAGATGGGTTCAGGCACATCTTTATATTTTTGCCATGCTAATGCCATTTTTATGGCTTGTAAATTCATATAATGCTTACTAGCTCCTGCACCTTGGCTTGGCTCATTTCCACTAAACTTGAACATCGTGCTTGAGCCATTGGAATCTTGATCACTGCCCTTACCATTATTCTAGGCTAGTTCCCTATGACCTAAACTTCAGTATGCCTCAAGGCCTGGTCTCTCTAGAATTAGAACTGTTGCTCGACTAAAAAAGAGCCTCTAGGCCTGGATTAGCTTACAAACTATGGCACATGCACATGTCTCGACCACCATCGAGACATGTTGGCCCTTGGTCTTAGCATATGCTTTGACCATCATTGGTAGATACTGGCCTTTTGTGCGAGTAGTTCCCTCGAACACCATCGACACATGCTAGGCCTACACTAAGTATAGGTATCCTAGGCCATAGTCATGCACCATGTGCACCATAACCAAGCAGTAGGTGGGTTCAAGTGTCAAGGTTCATAAGCTAGTACAAGCCAAAGTGTTCTCTCTAAGTTAAGTAGCAGTTCAACTTCTGGCGAGATAGAGTTTGACATTTAAGGGGACCATGCCTTGAGGTTCACTAGATGTCTAGGTCATGGGGAACTAGCCCAAAATAATGGGGCAGATAGTGATAAAGACTCTAAAGGCCTAAGAAAGGTGTTTAGGTTGGGTAGGATTGAACTAGGCCCAAGGGTAGGCATTGATGAGCATTGCACCAGCATCCAATCGAACCTAGGTGAGAACATTGATGGTTAATGAGTAGGTACACGGTCGAGCCTTGGTATGGGCACACTTGAACACAATCTTGGAGGATCAATTTTTAAGGCTTCTAGAAGGCCTGATATTCAGCATGATATTATCAAGTCAAAGATTGTGCAGCAACACCAATCCCTTAGAATCAAAAATTGTATCTTATCTCCTAAAATCATAGGATTCAAGCTAGTGTAATCCCTAGAGTTTAGAAATGTATCTTGGCACTAATTGTAAAAGGGACTCAGTTATAAATAGAGAGATTCTCATCTTCTTTGTACACACACTAGAACCATTGAGTAATAACATCCTTACTTTTGCCTTAAACTTTATTTTATTCTTTTGTTAGCCTTTCTGTAAGCACTTATTGTGGCCTTTCATTTCGTAACATACTAGGTGACCAAGCCTTGTAGTCTAAAGTGTCCATGCACCGTTTCTTATGTTAGGCTAATTTGGGATGCAAAAAAGTCCATTCTTGAGTCTTGAAGCTGTGTGAACTTGAAGCTTGAGTCTCGACCAGTGACACAAGCACATATTCATATTTTTGCCATGCAAATGCCATTTTTATGGCTTGTAAATTCATAAAATGCTAACCAACACCCGTACCTAGGCTTGGCTCAATTCTGCCAAACCTGAACATCGAGCTTAATCCTTTAAAGTCTTGATCACTGCCTATAAATTCATAAAATGCTAACCAACACACATACACACCCCTAGGCCTAGCTCAATTCTGTTAAACCTGAACAGTAGGCCTAAGCCTCTAGAGTTTTGATCACTACCTATTCCATTATTCTAGGCTAGTTCCCCATGACTTGGACCTCTAGTACACCTCAAGGCTTGGTCCTTCTAGCTTTTAGACCTTGTCTTACTAGAATTGGAACTATTTTTCTATTCGAAAAGAACTCTTGGTTTTGGACCAGCTTACAGACTGTGACATATGCACATGCCTCAACTACCATCAAGACATGTTGGCCCTTGGTCTTGGCACATGCTTTGATTACCAATGACACATATTGGCCCTTGGTGTAATTCCCTCAAATATTATTGGCACATGTTGGGCCATGCATCATACAGACCATGACTGGGCAATAGTTGGGTTCAAGCACATCTTCATATTTTAACCATGCCAATGCCATTTTTATGGCTTGTAAATTCATATAACAGTCCCCTATGCCTTCATGTGAAGTTTCATGGCAAGATGACCCATTTTTTATTTTTCATGATTTTTAAAATTTTTCATGGTTTGGGATTTTTTTTAATTATTTTAAAAGGATTTTTGGCCTTAAATTTAGTATACATGATCCTTGTATTTTTGTAGGCATCCATAAAAAAATTTAAGCTAAGAACTCGTAGTGTAGAAGATCTTATGGCCATTTGAAAAAAGCATCCCCATTTTAAACACTTGAATGGCTACTGGTTGCAAACCTGTAAAAGTTCTTATGCTTTTTTAAGGGGTTGTGAGTTGTTGAGGTTCCTTGGGGGATAAGGGGTCAATATAATGGCTAAGGACTAGCACCCATTATACATCATGTGCACACACCCCCTTCCCTATTTGTTGAAACCCTCAATGCCATTGACTAGGTTCTCCAACAATCTTTTGGTGATGGTGCCCTAGGCAAAAAAAATGGCACCAATATATGCTTGAGCCTAGCATGTGCATCACGGCCTAGAATTAAACTTTAGCCAAGGCCTCGACCATCATTAGCACATGGTATAGGCACATACCGGCATATGGTACGGGCACATACCTTGATCATCATCAGCACGAGCTGGCCTTTGGTAAGGGCACCTACCTCGACCACTACTGGCACTAGCTAGCTTTGGTATGGGCAATTGCCTTGACCACCATTGGTATATATTGGCCCTTGGTGAAGGCACATGCCTCGATCAATATCGGTAGAAAATGGTAGTTACCTCAAACACCATCGGCATATGCTGGCCCTTGCTATGAGCACTTGCCTTGAACACCATCAGCATATGCTGGGCCTTGGTGTGGGCACATGCCTCAACCACCATCAACACCTACAAACCCTTGTGCAAGATATGCCTGTTTGAAAGAAGTTCCCTATTATAGACACTTTAATGTCTACCACTAACATATCTGTAAAATCTATCATACCTTTTAAGGGTGATTGTTTGGTCCCCATTTTTCCCCCAATGAGGGAATAGGTGTTCATGATAGGCTTGTTGTTGCAAACATCCATGGTAATGTCTCTAGAGCAAAATCCAAGCCATGCACGCTTTCTGGTTATGTTATCAAGTAGCTAGTTGCTTTAATGTCCTACAAGAGCTCATAGCCTTAACTGGTTGGTCTGCATATGGAAAAAGGGCTCAGTTGTGCCAAGCTCAAGCCCATGCCTATGATTGATGCTGCCTTAAACCCTAGACCAATCCTTAAATCGGGTAATATCTTCTTAAAATGGTACAAGCAGAAGCTACAGTCACGGCTTAGTCTGGCCAAGTCTCTTGAGTATTTGGTAGTCCTATGGTCTCTTATCATCAACCATAAAAATGCCTTGGCTTGGCCAAGCCCGTGCATGTAGCCCATACTACCAAAGACTCTAGGATCAAATCCCTAAATCAAGCAACATCCCCTTAGGGTGGTGGCTATAGAGATTTCATGTGTTGTCTCGGCTAGACCAAGCATTGGTGGTGTCGTGCCATTGTTGCCTATTGGATGGCAAGGGTAGTCTTATGGCCCTTGCTTATGTTTTTCCCATGCCAAGTGGTTGTGGCAAGGCCTCGTATATCATTTCTTCCTCTAGCTCATCGAGTAATTGATTGGGTGGGCTGTGGACTAGTGTGCATAGATGCTGCCACTTATATGTAACAGGCATATGAGTGATGTTATGATTATGCATGTTGGCAGGCTCCGTACTCGACGCATCAAATTGTCAACCCATTATCTTTTTCAATCTCCCCCTATGTGCTTATCGTACCTTAGGGGTGCAATCAGGATCCTATGCTACATACCTAAATTGATGTAATTGGATGTCTTGCAATCCATCATTCTTCTTGTATCTTTAAGGGCTATGGGTCAAACCTCAATCACATGTTGTGTCCTAAGTGTGCCACCCAAACCTCTATAGCCACATTGGTGCACTAGTGTTCGATTGTGCTATTGGATGTGGAATGTTTTGTGGGTACAGGCTCTCGACCCTTGCACATCTATTGTTATGCATTTTACGAGCTTGACACGCATGATGCTTATGCTTTATGTTGGCTATCTCCATCGCTCAGTCAGTGCATTGAGGCCCATGCCATGCCAACATCCTAAAGGAATGCTACTTGGTTAATCTTGCCAAGTAGTCATATGCTTGTCTCGAAGATTAAGCAATGCTTATGTAAGTTTGAACTAATTTAGACAGTGAAACTATGAATGGCTTATTAAATCAATTATAGGTTATTTGATGGTATCTACTACTAGGATAATTATAGTAATTCTAGAGCAAATATGTGCAACAAACCCCAACTTTTGGAAGGGATGCATTCATTAGATAAAAGGTCTACACAGGCTTTGCCCATTACTCTGATGATTCATGATAACTTGATAGATCACATAGCCTATATGTCGAAGATGCATCATTCAAAATTTTGCCCTATCAATTTTTGATAGTAGGATAATGGCCTACTATGGTGGTGATGGGTGATGGAGAATTAGGGTTTGATTCTAAAGAGGGAGCCTAAGAAATGTCTACCACTTCCAAGGAAGGCAGCAGGTGCATAAATTACCCAATCCTAACATAGGGGGGTAGTGAAAATAAACAACAATACCAAGCTTTATAAGTCTAGTAATTGGAATAAGTACAATCTAAATCCCTTAATGGGGATCCATTGGAAGGAAAGTCTAGTGCTAGCAGCTGCGGCAATTCTAGCTCCAATAGCATATATTTAAGTTTTTGTAATTAAAAAGCTTATAGTTGAAACTAGGATTGGGTCGTGTGGTCCACCTCATAGTGAGCACCAAGCTACTCTTCCCTACTACTGGTGAGGCATTCCTAGTCTTAATTGGCCAAGTCATTCCTCTAACATTGTTACTTTGAAAAAATTAGAGTGCTCAAAGTAGGCTTGTGCTTGTATACATTAGCATGGGATAACATCATAGGCTTTCAGTCTTAATGTGTTAGCCTTCGAGATAGGAGTAATGATTAACAAGGACAATTAGGGGCATTCAAATTTCATAGTTAAAGGTGAAATTTTTGGATTTATGAAAGATGAACAACTGCAAAAGCATTTGCTAAGGATGTTTTCTTTAATCAATAATGAAAGTTAAGGCTCAAAGATGATCAAATACCATCCTAGTCTCAACCATAAATGATGTCAACCAGGGATTGATGGATATTACTTTTAGAACTCCACCAGCACTTTATGAGAAATCAAACTCTTTGGGTTCCGGGGGAGTATGGTCGCAAGGTTGAAACTTAAAGGAATTGATAAAAGGGCATCACCAAGAGTAGAGCGTATGGCTTACTTTAACTTAAGAAAGGGAAACTTACTAGGTCTAGACATAGTAAGGATTGATAGATTGAGAGCTCTTTTTTTATTCTATGGGTGGTGGTGCATGGCCGTTCTTAGTTGGTGAAGTGATTTGTCTAGTTAACTTCATTAAAGAACAAGACCTTTGCCTGCTAACTAGGTATGCGGAGGTGATCCTTCATGGCTAGCTTCTTAGAGGGACTATGGCCACTTAGGCTAAGGAAGTTTGAGGCAATAATAGGTCTATGATGCTCTTAGATATTCTTCGCCACACACTTGCTACATTGATGTATTTAAAGAGTCTATAGCCTTGGCTGACAAGCTTGGGTAATCTTTGAAATTTCATTGTGATGGGGATAGATCATTGTAATTGTTGGTTTTTAACAAGGAATTCCTAGTAAGTGTAAGTTATCAACTCATGTTGAGCATGTCCCTACCCTTTATACACCACTTATTGCTCATACCGATTGAATGGTTTGATGAAGTGTTCAAATCATGGTGACATGGACAATTCGCTACTTGTGACATCATGGGAAGTCCAATGAACCTTATCATTTAGAGGAAGGAAAAGTCATAACAAGGTTTCAGTAGGTGAACATACAAAAGGGTCATTGCCCAAAGGATCATTGTTGAAACCCACTTAATGAATGACTCATGAACACGTTAATGAAACACCAAAAGGGTGAGGGTGCCTTCATGCCCTAATCCTTTTTTAGCCTCAAGTGGGTGTGACACTTCATTCTACCTCTTAGAGGGGCGAAATGATTGGTATTACTGCCTACGACTAAATAACAAAGCCATAGTGTGAATTGTGCCAAAGAACTAGAATGTACCATCATCATCCTGTTCGTGATGTGTGCATAGTCAGCATTGTGACTTTTTTTGTCATGAAAAACCAAAAATGACTCTCGACAATGGATATCTCAACTCTTACATTGAAGAAGAATGTAGTGAAATGCCATACTTGGTGCGAATTGCAAAATCTTGTGAACCATCGAGTCTTTGAATGCAAGTTATGCCCCAAGCCATTAGGTTGAGGGCACGCTTGCTTGGGTGTCATGCACTGTCACCCCCTCTAAACTCCCATCCATCAAGCTCTAGGTGAAAAGGGTGGAAGATGGCCTCTTGTGATTTTGTCGATCATGGTTGGCCTAAAAGTGAGTCCCTGGCAATGATAGCGTTGTGACCATTAGTGGTAAAGCCCTTAATGTGCCTCATCTTTGATAACACGTACTTGTTGTCCACCCAGACCTTATTAGATCCCCTACATCACTTGGTCAATGCTTGCATCATGACCTCAGGTTAGGCAAGATTAACCATTAAGTTTAAGCATATCAATAAGTGAAATAAATGAAAGTAACCAAGATTCTTCTAGTAGTGGCGAGCAAATTGAGAATAGCCCATCTTGAGAATTAGACACCTTCAGTGTCTAAATTATAGTCTAGAAAAGTGTATCCTAAAAAGGGGTGCCAAGAGGGTGAGAGCCCTATTGTTCCTAGACCCTTTCATAGCACTAGGCATTGTCTGTGAGTTGGGTTATTTGGGAATGCAATCCTAGTCAACGGGTAAATTCTATCCAAGGCTAAATATGGGTGAGAGACTAATAGCAAACAAGTACCATGAGGGAAAGATGAAAAAGACTTTGAAAAAAGAGTCAAAAAATGCTTAAAATTATCGAAAAGAAAGTAGATAGGGGTCGACAATGCACCTTGATCAGTTGTGGAATAGTGAGAGCCGATTCACTGATCAGCTCAAGGCATAGATCGACATGGGTCATGATGGTGGCCCAAGCCTAGGCTATTGATATGCCTATAAAGATGTTATCACCATGATCATGGAATGTAGCACACATCATCTCGGTGTGCCTTAACACTGGCATGCTCTACGCATTAGCCTGTAGTTTCACCATCTGACCCATTTTCAAACACAGACCAAAGAGTCTAACATGTGTGCTAGTCAATGAGCTAAAAAACCCACAAGGTGCAAGGAAGTTGATTGGCAGGATCTCTTACAGGTGCACCACCGACTGGAACTTTGTTACAAGGGTTCGAGTGTGAGCTACCTGTTAGAACCCAAAAGATTGTGAACTATGCCTAAACAGGCAAAGTCAGATGAAACTTTGGTAGAGGCCTACAGTGATAATGATGTGCAAATCATTTTTATGACTTAGGTATAGGGGTGAAAGACTAATCGAACCATCTATAGCTGGTTCCCTCTGAAGTTTCCTTTAAGATAGTTAGAGCCCTTGGCATGTTCTATAGGGTAAAGCCAATAATTAGAGACATTGGATGGACAACACCCTCGATCTATTCTCAAACTATAAATAGGCAAGATGGCATGTGTCACTAGCTAAGCTTTCTCTTAATGAAGTAATAGACCATGTGGCATTTGGATGGATGCTTCCCCACAAGTAGCCAATGATAGTTTGATATCTAAATAGGCAACCAACAAGCCACAAATTAATCTCAAGAATATATAATGATATATTGGGCCATATTAGGAGCACACTAAGGCAACCTTCGATGTTCCCATAAGAGAAAATTTGTTTTATTAATATTAAGAAAGTACAACAAGCATAAAAAGAGCACCGGGTCTTCCCACCATCGTCGGGCCCAGAGAGGCAACTCTAGATAGGTGGTCTAACATGTACCTTAGTCAGTGAGGTAGCCCAATAATATGTCGATTGCTTAACCCCTCGGAAGAGATTAAGAGATTTTATACTGATGCTACTAAGAACCATTACAAAGTTTGAAATGGGGACAGTTTTTCTAAGCCAATGAAATCTACCCTCATTTTTGTCACCTTACTTAGTCATGGCCCTATATATGGGTGACTCATTACATCCTATGCTCAATTATGGCCCAATACAAGGTTGGCTCATGACATCTTCCCTTACCTATTTTGTCGATGACCTCATTAACTTTCTGGCATAGAATTCTTCAATCTTTTGCTTGAATGCTTGGAGGACATGATCTCTCCCTTAACTAGTTTCTTCTAGTCCTAAGCTCTCCCACTCCACTAAATATTCGTGAACTATTCTTTGAGATACTCAAGATACCTTGTCAACTAAAATCTCTTTAACTCGATGTTCTGATGGTGGTTTCATGGTAATGGCAACTCTAGTTGTTCACCTCAACTTGTATCTGTGGGGTTTGCATGATAGGGCTTTAAGTTGTTCACATGGAACACTGGGTGCACCTTCATCCATTTTGATGGGTCGATTTTATAAAAGGCATTCCCAACTTTGGAAAGGATCTTCACTAGACCCTCATACTTATGCTCTAACCTATGATCCTGCTTCTTTAGGAACCTAGTTTGTTCGGGCACTAATCTGATAAGAACAAGATCACCAACTTTGAATTGCTGTGCCTTTTGACCCTTATCTGCCCATTTCTTCATGTGGTTCGATGCCTTCTCTAAGTCTACTTGCATAATTTCTGTGTTTTGTATTGATTTTTTGCTAAGGTTGAAAGCTCGTGGATTTTTCGCTCGATATGGCTCAAGCGATGTATGTAGTGGTCTTCGTAGTTATTTAATGACCACTTCAAATGGACTTTTTTTTATGGAAGAACATTTGTTGGAATTAAAATAAAATCGAGCTACGTCCAACAATAAAGGCTAATTTTTTTTATTAGCTTGAACAAAGTGTCTTAAGTACTCCTCTAATAACCTATTAAATCATTTAGTTTGACCATTAGCTTGCAAGTGATAACTTGAAAAGATGTTGAGCTAAGATACAAAGATCTTGAAAAATTCTCTCGAGAATGACTAGTGAATCTTGGATCCCTGTCACTAACAATGTTTTAAGAAAGGCCCTAATACTTGATTACATGTTTAAATATTATTCAAGCCATATCTTCCATGATGTAATACTTTTGGGCGAGAATCAATTTAGCATATTTTAAAAAATGGTCAATCTCTACTAGAATAGACATAAGATCACTAACCTTAGGAAGGCCCAATATGAAGTCAAGGGAGAAACTTACCTAAAGTTTTATGGGCATAAGTAATGGTTCAAGTATGCCTATTGATTTCTTTTTTCAACTTTGTCCTGTTGGCAAATGAGGTAAGTCTTTGTATAGTCCATCACATCTTACCATATATGAGGCCAATAATAGTTTTGTTTTAGTAAAGCTAAAGTACGTTGCCAACCAAGGTGACCCACCCATGGTGTATCATGGCATTCCCTAGCATCTATCTTAGACCTCCTACTTTTGGCACAAACAACTAAGGACCTTTTGTCAATAAGACCCTATTTTCTTGCCAAAAGTACTTGGACTTCCTTTCTTCTACTAGCTCCAAGATGGCACTGGCTTGTGGATCTTTCTTCAAATTATCTTCAATTAGCTTATGAATATCTGTTGTGACTTTACTAGCTACCATCAGGGCAATTCTCCTAAGGGTAGCTAGCTTTGCCTATATATTCAGTGCATCTACCACTTGATTGGTTATTCTAGTTGTGTGCTCAAAACAAAATTCAAATTCGACTAGAAACTTTACCATCTAGCTTGCTTAGCCATGAGCTTCAATTATGTGAGAAAATGACTAACCATCATATTGTCTATCTTAACTACGAATTGTGAACCTAACAAATAATGTCGGCATGGTTTCAAACAATGGATTACCATTAGAAGTTCTTTCTTTTGAGATATATATTACTTTTTAGCTTCGCTTAACTTTTGACTTTAAAATGCTATAAGGTGCCATTCTTGTAAAAACACTCCCCCAATAGTGAAATTAGATGCATTTGGTTAAACTTCAAAAGGCTTCCTAATGTAACAAAGAGTTAAGACAAGGTCCTTCATCATGGCTTTATTCAAGCCCTCAAAAGCCTCTTGACATTCACTTGTCCAACACCAGTTATGCTTCTTTTTCAATAGCTTCATGAAAGCCATGATTCTAAGATAGTATCCTTCCACAAATCTCTTATAATAGTTGGCTAACCCCAAAAATGAGTGGAGTTCACCTAACATTCTTTGGTGTTGCCCAATCCTTGATAGCCCTAACTTTTTCATGTTCATTCGAATGTGGCCTTGTTCAACATTATAGCCTAAGAAGTGAATTCATGTTTGAGCAAATGCACTTTTTTATCATTTAACATATAATTGATGGTCTTGTTGTATTTGAAACATAAGATATGGGTGCTTTTGGTACTCTTCCAAGGTAGAGCTATAGACCAGTATGTTACCTAAATAGATGACCACAAACTTGTCAAGATAGTCATGGAGCACTTGATTCATCAAGGTACAAAATATGGCAGGGGCATTAGTCAATCCAAAAAGCATAACATGAAATTCAAATGCACCATACTACATTACACAAGTGATTTTTGGCTCATCACTTTTAGCAATTCTAACTTGGTGATAGCCAGATCTCAAGTCCAATTTGGAAAAGCATTTGGCCTAGCTTAGTTGATCAAACAAATCTGCAATAAGAGGAATAGGATATTTGTTTCTCATAGTGACTTTGTTCAATGCCCTATAGTCCATACATAACCACAAACTCTCATTAATCCCATCTTTGTAAATTGGCATAGCAATATAAGAAGGCTCCCTTCTCTTTACTCATTTCTTGAATTGTAATGTTGAAATCATTTTCTTCCTATTCTTATGGAGGATTGTGGTTGACACAACACATAATCTTTCCCCCAAGAACAATAAACAACTAGCAGTAGGGATTAGGATTGCTTGAGCCAACATCATGAAGCCCAATCCTAGGATAACATCAAAGTCATCCATGAGGGAAATCATGAAGTCTACGTTTCCATCCCATTGCCCTAACTTGCTCATCACACTCTTGGAGCTTCCATTGATCACAAAGGCTGACGAGTTAACTGCTTTCATTTACCCACAGTGTTTATTAACCTAGGGACCACACCTTTTTGCTTTCTCTGGTGTGATGAAGGTATCAATTACACCAATATCTACCATGGCTTTTATGGTTTTACCATTGAGTACTAGGTCCACATACATCGAACCTCTCATAGATTCTTTCTTTATCATGTTTAGTTGGCTACAAAAGGCATTAAGGAACCATATTGAGCCCATCCATGATGGCTCCTATTTAACTTCTTCAACATTTTTGACTACTTTGGAGGACTCTTGTAAGGAGGCCCTCAAAGCATTAAAGGCACTTCTACATGGGCATTTGGCCACCTAATGTGACCCCTTGCATAAGAAACAAGCTGGTAGTTGCTTCAGATTGAAATTTGATACATTGTTTGCCTTGGGTTGGGTGTTGTCTCAACTAGAAGGCATCTTATCTAATCCTTCATTGAAGGACCTATCTCTTTTGACCATCTTTCTACCATTCCCAAAGTTGGAGTTATTGCCACATGATAGATGGTTCTTTCATTTTGAGGGGGCATTGTTATATTCATTAAGACGTTTGGTGGCAGCCATGGTTGTGGCCACATCTTGCACCTTTTATCTTTGTAATTCCATCCTAGCCCAAGGTTTGAGGCCCTCTAGGAATTAGAACATCTTGTACTCTTTAGACTTGTCTCTAATGTCCAACTGCAAGGTAAAAAGGCTCTTTAAAAACTCTCACATTGTTCTTGTTTACACTAATTCTGGAAGCATCATTGGGGCCACATTCTCCACATTCTCAGGGAAGAAGTCATTTTTCAACTCTTGCTTAAGATTTGCCCAAGTTTTAATAGGGCATTCATTACTTACAAATTTTGAACACCACTATAGCTTGGCATCCATGGCAAGGTATATTGAAGCCATTGCAACTTTATCTTCCTTTGATTATGTGTGCATAGCTAAAAGAATTGTTCTATGTCAAACATGAAGTTCTCAAGCTCTTTGACATCTTTTGCCCCCTCATTACATCGAGGCTTCGGCACTTTGGCCCTTTTCCCTTTCTCCACGAGCTAAAACTTGACCTGGCCATAGCCATTTGTAGCATACTCATTTAGGCCCTACGCTCCTCAAACTCTCTCTAGAGGACACTCAAGGCATCTTTGGTCTCGTCACCCAAGCTATGTAGAGTATCAGACAACTCTCACTGAGATATCTTGATCCCCTTTAGTGGATCATGAGTTACCATATGAGCTTTTAAGGTAGCCACCATGGCCTTAAGCTCCTCGATCCTTTGTTGATCATTAAATCCACCACTTGTAGCCATTTATCAATTTTCTAGCACTTCTCAATTATGCTCTAATACCACATGCCACAGGCTAAGCTCTCACTTAATGAAGTAATAGACTGTGTGGCACTTAGATGGATATTTCCACACAAGTCAGCCAAGGATAGTTTGATATATGAATAGGCAACCAATAAGCCACAAGTTAATCTCAAGAATACAGAACAATATATCGGCACATAATGGGAGCACACCAAGGTAACCTTCAGTGTTCTCATAAGAAAAAATGTTTTATTAACATCAAGAATAGTATAATAAGTACAAAAAGAGCATTGAGTCTTCCTACCATCGTCGAGTTTAGAGGGGTAGCCCTAAATGGGTGGTCTAGCACATACCTTAGCTAGTGATATAGCCTAACAATACGTCGACTGCTCACCTCTCTAAAGAGCTTAAGAGATTTTACACCTATGCTACCATGAACCATTACAAAGTTTGAAATAGGGACACTTTTTCCCTGCCCATGAGATTTACCCTCCACTTGTCACCTCTACTCAATCATGGCCTTATACATGGGTGGCTCATGACATCCTATGCTCGATCATGGCCCTATACAACGTTGGCTCATGATAGTGTGGTTGCTTCATTTAGCTGTGCCATAGAATCGAGAGCTTTAAGTAGGCCATTTTTGGTAAGCAAAATTGGTGATAAGAGATGAACTAAAAGCCAAGTTATGGTGTCCAATTATGCTCTAACCTAGAACCCATAAGGGGTGTTGGTCAATTAAGATAGTAGGATGGTGTCATGGAAGTCAAAATCCACTAAGGAATGTGAAACAAGTCACCTACCAAATCAACTAACCCAAAAAATGGATAGCACTTAAGCATGTGACCTATACCCAGCTATTAGGGCAAGGGACAAGCCTTGATGAGTAGGAGGACACAACAGTTACCACAAAACCCAGGGTGTGAACCTAGGTGGAGCGACCATCAGTGCAAATCTTGGTGGTAGTAGCCAATATTCAAATGAGAACTTTGAAGGCCAAAGAGAAGAATGGTTCCATGTGAATGGCACGGGTTAGTCGATTCTGAAAGAAAGGGAAAGCTCGTCTGATAGCATGTCTAGCATGAGTTTCAAAAGGGATTTAGGCTAAAATTCCTTAATTAGGATGCAGTAGCTAATGACAACATTAAGAGTTTGGAGAAGTCGATGGGGGCCTTAGGAATAGTTATCTTTTTTGTTTAATGGCTTGCCTACCTTGGAAATGGCTTAGTTGGAGGTAGGGTCCAACAACCAAAAGAGCACCACATGTCTTATGGTGTCAAGTGTGCCCTTAGTGGCCCTTGAACATCTAGAGGACCAAGTGCCATCCATGCCTAGTCGTACTTATAATTGCATCAGGTCTCTAAGGTGAATAGCTTCTAGTTGATGGAACAATATAGGCAAGGGAAGTTGCAAAATGGATCCATAACCTTGGGAAAAGGACTGGCTCTAAGGGTTGGGCACTAGGGTCCCAATCTCAAACCCATCAGCTATCGATACATTGCTCAATCTACTCTTATGGTGAGAGTAGGTTGCCATGTACTGGTCAAAGGGATTGGGAATTGCTCCCTCGGGGGCCTTTCCTTAGTGAGAGCAATCAAATTAGAATTGGTATAGACAAAGGGAATCCAACTATTTAATTAAAACAAATCAATGCAATGGTTTTTACATATGCTCACATAATGTGATTTCTACCCAATGTTCTAAATGTCAAAGTGAAGAAATTCAAACAAGCACGGGTAAATGACAAGAATAACTATGAACCTTTTATTGTAGCCAAATGCCTCATTATCTAATTAGTGTTTCACATGAATGGATTAATGAGATTCCCATTATCCCTGCCTACTATCCATCAAAACCATAGCCAAGGGAATAGGCTTGGAAGAAACAACAGGGAAAGAAAACCTTGTTGAGCTTGACTATAGTCTAACTTTGGGAAATGACTTATCGGTGTAGGATAAATGGAAGGCCTTGAGTGAAATTGAAATACCACTACTTTAATGTTATTTTACTTATTCCATGAATTGGAGGTGAGGCATGACCCCTTCTTTTGGACCCAAGGCAAGCCTTGGTCAATCAATCTGGGCATAAGACATTGTCAAGTGGGGATTTTTGCAAGGGTAGCACATTTGTTAAAAGATAACACAGGTGTCCCAAAATGAGCTCAACAAGAACAAAAATCTCACATGGAACAAAAGGGTAAAGGCTCATTTGATTTTGATTTCTAGCATAAAAATGAACCATGAAAGCGTGGATTATAGATCCTTTAGACCTTTAGAATGTGAAGCTAGAGGTGTCAAAAAAGTTATCATAGGGACAACTAGCTTGTGGCAGCCAAGTATTTATAGCGATGTTGCCTTTTGATCCTTTGATGTTGGCTATTCCTATCATTGTGAAGCAGAATTCACCAAGTTGTTGGATTGTTCACCCACCACTAGGGAATGTGAGCTGGGTTCAGACTGTCATGAGGCAAGTTAATTTTACCCTACTAATGGCAACATTGCACTAGTAATTCAACCTAGTATGAGAGGAACCGTTGATTTACACAATTGGTCATTGTGCTTGGTTGAAGAACTAGTGGCACAAAGCTACCATACGTTGGATTATGACTGAATGACTCTAAGTCAAAATCTGAGCTAGAAGTGACACATGTGCCCATCACTCAATTGTCGACCCATCATAGGGGCACAAGCTAGCCTTTTGTGTGAGTAGTTACCTTAAACACCATCAACACATGCTGGGTTGCACACCATGCACCCCATGACCTGGTAGTAGGTGGGTTTAGGCACATCTATTATGCCAATGCCATTTTTATGGCTTCTAAATTCATATAAGCACTCACTAGCACTTGCACCTAGGTCTAGCTTAATTTTGTTAAAACTAAACAACGTGCCTAAGACTTTGGTGTCTTGATCACTACCTGTGCCATTGTTTTAGGCTAGTTCCCCATGACCTGGGCCTCTAGTAGGCCTTAAGGTCTGGTCTCTTTGGTAGTTGGACCCTGTCTTACTATAATGCTCCCTGACTTAGAAAGAACCCTTAAGCTTGGATCAGCTAGCGGACTATGACACATGCACATGCCTCGACCACCTTTGGGACATGTTGGCCCTTGGTCTTGGCACATACTTTGACCACCATCGACACATGCTGGTCCTTTATGTGGGTAGTTCCCTCGAACACCATTGGCACATGTCGTATTGCACACCACGTGTAGGTATCCTAGGCTTAGGCTGCTCACCTTGTACACCATGATTGGAAAGTAGAAGGGTTATGGCACATCTTAATTTTTCTTCCATGCCAATGCCATTTTTATGGCTTGTCAATTCATCTAAGTGCTCACTAGCACCCATACCTGGGCTTAGCTTAATTCCACTAAACTTGAACATTGTGCCTAAGCCTCTAAAGTCTTGATCACTACCCATACCACTATTTTAGGCTAGTGCCTTATGACCAGGGCCTCTAATAGGCCTCAAGGCCTAGTCCCCCTGGCAATCAAACCCTTTCTTGCTAAAATAGAAACTGCTTCTTGACTTAGAGAGAACCAATGGGCTTGGACCAACTTGCAAATTGTGACACAAGCACATGCCTCAATCACCATTAAGACATGTTAGCCCTTGGTCTCTATACATGCTTGAACCACCATCGGCACATGCTAGCCCTTTGTATGGGCAGTTTCCTTAAACACCATCAACACATGCTAAACCATGCACCACATGCGAGTATGTTGGCCTTGGGCTGCTCACAATGCACACCATGATCAGGCAATAGGAGGGTTTAGCCCCATTTTCATATTTTTGCAATACAAATGCCATTTTTATGTTTTGTAAATTCACATAAGCGCTCACTAAGGCCTACACCTAGGCCTGGCCTAATTCTGCCGAACCTGAACATCATGCTTAAGCCTCTTGAGTTTTGATCACTGCCTGTACCAGTATTCTAGGCTAATTCCCTATGGCTTAGGCCTCAAGGCCTGGTCCACCTGGCAATCAAACCATTTCCCATTAGAACGAATACTATTCCTTGACTTAGAGAGGACCCTTAAGCTTGGACTAGCTTGCGGGTAACACATATACATGCCTCAACCACCATTGGGACATGTTGAACCATGGTCTTCACAAATGATTTGACCACCATTGGCACATGCTAGAATGTACATCACGCATAGGCATCTTAGGCTCGAACCATGCACTATGTGTACCATGATCAAGTAATAGTTAGGTTCAAGCACATCTTTATATTTCTACTTTGCCAATGCCATTTTTATGGCTTGTAAATTCATATAATACTCACTAGTGCCCGTACCTAGGTTTAGCTCAATTCTACCAAACCTAAACATCATGCCTGAGCCGCTGGAGTCTCGATCATTGCCTATACCACTATTTTAGGCTAGTTCCCTATAACCTGGACCTTCAGTATACCTCATGACATGGTCCCCTAAGCTGTCAAACTGTGTCCCACTTGAACTGGAATAGGTCTTTGACTCAGAAAAAACCTATAGGCCAAACCAATTTGTCGACCATGGAACATGCACATGCCTCGAATGCCATTGAAACATGTTGGCCTTTTGTCTCAGCACATGTTTCAGCCACCATTGGCACATGCTAGGTCATACACCAAGCACGGGTATCTTAGGCTCAGGCCATGCACCGTGCACACCATAACTGGGTAATAGGTGGGTTTAGGCACATCTTTATATTTTTGCCATGTTAATGCCATTTTTATGGCTTGTAAATTCATACAAGGCCTCACTGGTGCCAGCACCTAGGCCTGGCTCAATTCTGCCAAACCTGAACACCATACCTAAGCCTTTGGAGTCTTAATCACTGCTCATACCACTATTTTGGGCTAGTTACCCATAGCTTGGGCCCTAAGTAGGCCTTAAGGCCTGGTCTCCTTGCCATTCAGGCCCTATCTTGCTAGAACTAGAACTGTTCCTTGACTCAAAGAGAACCCTAAGGCTTGGACTAGCTTGTAGACTCTGACGTAAGCCCATCATTGACAACCATCAGGACATGTTGGCCTTTGGTCACAGCACATGCTTCAACCACCATCGGCACATGTTTACCTTTTGTGCGGGTAGTTCCATCAATCATCATTGATATATGCTAGGCTGCACACCACATGCGAGTATCCTAGGCTTGAGCCGTGCATAATGCACACCATAATTGGGTAATAGGTGGGTTTAGGCACATCATATTTCTGCCATGCCAATGCCATTTTTATAGCCTATAAATTCACATAAATGCTTACCAATGCTTGCACTTGGGCCTAGTTCAATTTTGCCAAAGCTAAACACCGTGCCTGAGCCTCTAAAGTCTTAATCACTACCCATACCATGGTTTCAGGCTAGTTCCCCATGACCTAGGTTCCTATTAGGCCTCAAGGCCTAGTCCCCATAGCAATTAAACCCTTTCCAACTTGAACTAGAAATGCTCCTTGACTCAAAGAGAACCTTTGGGCATGGACTAGTTTGTGGACTATGACACATGCACATGTCTCGACCACCATCGAAACATGTTGGCCTCAATCTTCGCATAAGGTTTGACCATCATTGGCACATGCTAGCCCTTCATGTGGGCAATTTCCTGAAACACCATTAATATATACTGGGTTCCATACCAAGCATGGGTATCCTGGGCTCGGACTGCGTATCGTGTGCACCTAGACCAGATAGTACATGGGTTCAGGTACATCTTTATATTTCTGCCATGTCAATGCCATTTTTATAGCTTGTAAATTTATATAATGCTCACTAGTGCCCGCATCTAGGCTTGGCTTAATTCCGTTGAACTTGAACATTATGCTTGAGCTACTAAAGTATTGATCACTACCCATACTACTATTTTGGGCTAGTTTCCCATGACCTAAACCTCTAGTACACCTTAAGTCCTAGTCCCTTTGGCTATCGACTCTATCCCGCTAGAACTAGAACTGATCTTCAACTTAAAAAGACCTCTAGGCCTAGACAACTTGTTGTCCATGGCACATGAACATACCTAAAATACCATCAGGAGATGTTGGCCCTTGGTCTTGGCATATGCTTTAACCACCATCCACACATGTTGGCCCTTTGTGCAAGTAGTTCCATCAAACACCATCAGTACATGCTAGGTCATGCACCAAGCATAGTTATCCTAGGCCTGAGCCATGCACCATGCCCACCATGACTGGGTAGAAGGTGGGTTCAAGCACATCTTTATATTTCTACCATGCCAATGCCATTTTTATGGCTTGTAAATTCATATAACGCTCACTAGCACTTATACCTAGACTTGGCTCAATTTTATCAAACCTAAACACTGGGCTTAAGCCACTAGAGTCTTGATCATTGCCTGTACCACTATTCTAGGCTAGTTACTCATGACTTGGACCTCTAGTATGCCTCCAGGCCTAGTTTCCCTAGTTGTTAGACCTTGTTCTACTAGAGCCTGAACTACTCCTCAACTCGAAGAGAACCTCTGCACTTGGACTAGTATATGGACCATGACACATGCACATGCCTTGACTGTCATTAGGACATGTTGGCCCTTGGTCTTGACACATGCTTTGACCATCATCGACACATGCTTTGACTACCATTGGCACATGCTAGCCCCTGGTATGGATAGTTCCCTTGAGCACTAACTGCACATGTTGAGCCACATACCATGCATGGGTACCTTGGTCCTAGGGCTATGTATCTTGTGCATGATCGAGCAATAGGTGGGTTCATGTGCATCTTCATATTTTTGCCATGCCAATGCCATTTTTATGGCTTGTAAATTCATATAATGGTCCCCTAAGCCTTCTTGTAAAGTTTCATGGCATGATGACTTGCTTTCTATTTTTCATGATTTTTAAAATTTTTCATAATTCAAGATTTTTTGAAAATTTTTTTAGAAAAGTTTTGGATCGATGTGCATGGATGCTGCCACTTGTAAATAATGGGCACATGAGTGGTGATATGGTTGTGCGTGTAGGTAGGCTTCATGCTCGATGCATAAAACTGTCGACCCATCATCCTCTTCAATCTCTTCTCATATGGTCATCATAACTTGGGGGCATAATTAGGATCTTGTGCTACATACCTAAATCAATAGAAACATGACGTCTTTCAATCCTGCATCCATCTTGTGTCCTTAAGGGCTATGGGTCAAACCTTAATTATGCCCTATGTCCTAAGCGTGCCTCCTAAACCTTTGTGGCCACTTTGGTGCACTGGTGTTCAATCATGCTCTTAGATATAGAACGTTTTATGGGCACAGGCTCTTGGCCCCTATTCATTCGATGCTATGCATTTTACATGCTCGACATGCATGATGCTTATGCTCTGTGTTGTCTCTTTCCACTACTAAATTAGTGTGTTGAGGCCCATGCAGTGCCAACATCTTGAAAGAATGCTACCTAGTTGATTTGGCTAGTAGTAATATGCTTGTCTCAAAGATTAAGCCATGCATGTGAAACTATGAACTAATTCAGATTGTGTAATTGTGAATGGCTCATTAAATCGATTATAGTTTGTTTGATGGTATCTATTACTTGGATAACCATAGTAATTCTAGAGCTAATATGTGCAACAAACCTTAACTTTTGAAAAGGATGCATTTATTAGTAAAAAGGTCGAAGTGGGCTTTGCCTATTGCTTTGATAATCATGATAACTTGATGAATCGCACAGCCTTTATGCCAATGACGCATCATTCAAAATTTTGCCCTATCAACTTTCAATGGTAGGATAGTGGCTTACTATGGTGGTGATGGGTGACAAAGAATCAAGGTTCAATTCTAGAAAAGGAGCTTGAGAAATGGCTACCACATCCAAAAAAGGCAGTAGGTGCATAAATTACCCAATCCTAACATAGAGAGGTAGCGACAATAAATAACAATATTAGGATTTATGAGTCTGGTAATTAGAATGAGTACAATCTAAATCCCTTAACGATGATCAATTAGAGGGCAAGTCTGGTGCTAGTAGCCATTGTAATTCTATCTTCAATAGCATTTATTTAAGTTGTTGCAGTTAAAAAGCTAGTAGTTAAAACTAGGGTTAGGTCATTTAGTCTGTCTTATAGTGAACACTGATATACTTGTCCCTACTATCGATGATGCACTCCTAACCTTAATTGGTAAGGTTATTCATCTGGCACTATTACTTTGAAGAAATTAGAGTGCTCAAAGTAGGCCTACACTTGTATGCATTAGCATAGGATAACATCATAGGATTTTGATCCTATTGTGTTGACCTTCGAGATCGAATAATGATTAATAAAAACAATCAAGGGCATTCAAATTTCATAGTCAGAGGTGAAATTATTGAATTTAAGAAAGATGAACAACTATGAAAGCATTTACCAAGGATGTTTTCATCAATCAAGAATGAAAGTTGGGGGCTCAAAGTTGATCAGATACTATCCTAATCTCAACCATAAATGATGCTGACCAGGGATTGGCGGATATTACTTTTAGGACTATGCCAGCACCTTATGAGAATCAAACTCTTTGGGTTCTAGAAAGAGATGGTTATGAGATTGAAACTTAAAGGGATTAATCGAAGGACACCACTAAGAGTAGAGCCTATAGCTTAATTTGACTCAACATGGGGAAACTTACTAGGTCTAGACATACTAAGGATTGATGGACTAAGAGCTCTTTCTTGACTTTAATGGTGGTGGTGCATGGCCATTCTTAGTTGGTAGAGCAATTTGTCTAGTTAATTCCATTAACAAATGAGATCACAGCTTGCTAACTAGCTACATAGAGGTGATCCTTCATGGCTCACTTCTTAGAGGGACTATGGTCACTTAGGTCAAGGAAGTTTGAGGGAATAACAGGTTTACAATGTCCTTAGATGTTCCAAGCCACATGTGTGCTACACTGATGTATTCAATGAGCCCATAGCGTTGGCCAACGAGCTAGGTAATCCTTGAAATTTAATCACGATAAGGAAAGATGATTGTAAATGTTGGTCTTAAATGAGGAATCCCTAGTGAGCATGAGTCATCACCTTGCATTGACTATATCCCTACCCTTTATAAACATCGCTCATTGCTCTTACCAATTGAATGTTTTGGCAAAGTGCTCGAAAATAGGGAGGTAGTGACAATAAATAACAATACTAGGCTCTATGAGTTTGGCAATTAGAATGGGTATAATCTAAATCCCTTAGTGAGGATCCATTGGAAGGCAAGTCTAGTGCCAGTAGCTATGGTAATTCTAGCTCCAATAGTGTATATTTAAGTTGTTGTAGTTAAAAAACTCAAAAAATAATTTTGAAATGTACACATAAAATCAAAGGAGGATAAGGTTGCAATGGCTTCAATGTACCTTGATAGGGATGCCAAGCTATGTTGGTATTCAAAATTTGTAAATGATGAATGCCCTATCAAAACTTGGGTGGATCTGAAGCAAGAGTTGAAAAACCAATTTTTTCTTGAGAATGTGAAGTATATGGCCCAAATAAAGTTTCAAGAATTTATGCAAATAGGAATGGTACAAGAGTTTGTGGGGAGCTTTCCTACTCTAATGTTGGACATTAAAGACATCTCTAAAAAAGACAAGATGTTTTATTTTCTTGAGGGCCTTAAACCTTGGGCCAAGATAGAATTGTAAACATAAAAGGTGCAAGATGTGGCCATAGTGATGGTTGCCACTAAACATCGTAATGACTATAACAATGGGCCCTAAAAAAGAAAGAACCTTCCATCAGGTGGTAGTAACTCTAACTTTGGGAAAATGGGAAACATGGCCAGAATGGACTGACCCTTTTATAGGGGATCAGATAAAAGGCCTCCTAGTCGAGACAATACCCAACCCAAGGCAAACAATGCATTGAATTTCAAGCTGAAGCAATTGCTAGCTTGCTTCCTATGCCAAGGGCCACATTGGGTAGCTAAATGGCCACATAGAGATGCCCTTAATGCTCTAAGATCCTTTCTCAAAAGTCTTTCAAAGTGCCTAAAACTATCAAAAAAATTGAGAAGGAGCCTATAAGGATAGGCTCAATATAGTTTCTTAGTGCTCATTGTACCCAACAAAACATGATAAAAAAAGAACCTGAGAGAGGTCTGATATATGTGAACCTAGTACTCAATGGTAAAACCATAAAGGCCATGATAGATATGGGCGCAACTAATACCTTCATCACACCAGAGGAAGCAAAAAGGTGTGGTTTCAAGGTTAATAAGGATTGTTGGCAAATGAAAGTGGTTAACTCACCAACCTTTGCAATTAGTGGAAGCTCTAAGAGTGTGATGACCAAGTTGAGGCCATAGGAAAGAAATGTAGATTTCATAATAGCCCCATAGATGACTTGATGTTGTCTTAGGATTGGACTTCATGATGTTGGCTTAAGTAATCTCAAACCCCATCACTAGTTTTTTATTGTTCTTTGGGGAGTGCTCGCATATTGTGCTAGCCACGATCCTCCCTAAGAGTGGGAAGAAAATGATTTCAGCATATAATTCAAGAAAGAGGTAAAGAGAGGGAAGCCCTTTTATGTGGCCATGCAAGTTTACAATGATGGGATTGAGCTAGAATTGATACCTGATAGGTTGTATAAAGTATTGGAAGAGTTCAAGAATGTGATGCAAAGCAATTTCCCAAGGTCTTATCTCTTTGAAGATCAGTGGACCATAAGATTAAGCTTCTCTCAAGAGTTAAGCTACTAGCTAGAGGCCTATATTGCATGGCTCCACTAGAATTGGCTAAATTGATAAAACAATTAGATGACCCCTTACAAGCCGAATTCATTAGGCCATCAAAAGCACTATTTGGGGTAGCCATGCTATTTCAAAGAAAGCATGATAGGAGTTTGTGGTTATGTTTGGACTACAGAGCCTTGAACAAAGTCACTGCAAGAAACAAATATCCTATTCCTTTTATTATGAATTTGTTTGATCAACTAAGCCAGGCCAAGTACTTATCCAAATTGGACTTGAGATTTGGCTATCATTAAGTTAGAATTGTTGAAGAAGATAAGCCAAAAACCACTTGTGTAATGCAGTATAGTGCATTTGAATTTCTTGTATGCCTTTTGGTTGGCTAATGCCCTTGCCACATTTTGTACCTTGATGAATCAGTTGGACCATGACTAACTTGACAAGTTTATGGTCATCTATTTAGATGATATAGTGTTTTATAGTTCTACCATGAAAGAGCACTAAGAGCACCTGTGTCTTGCATTTCAAAGACTATGAGACCATCAACTATATGTTAAAAGGGAGAAATGTGCATTTGCTCAAACCAAGATTCACTTTCTAAGCCAAATTCAAATGGACATGGAAAAAGCTAATGCTATCAAGGAGTGGGCAACACTAAAGAATGTCAGTGAACTCCTATCATTTTTGGGATTGGCCAATAATTATAAGAGATTTATGGATAGGTACTCTCATACAATCACAACTCTCATGGAGCTATTGAAAAAAAAGTATAAATGGTGTTGGACAAGTGAACGTCATGAGGCTTTTGAGGGTTTGGAAAAAATCATGATGAAGGACCCTATCATGGCTTTCCATGACATTGGAAAGCTTTTTGAAGTTCAAATAGATGCATTTGATTTTGCTTTTAAAGAAGTGCTTTTGCAAGAATGGCACCCGATAGTATTTGAAATTTGAGGGATGCTAAAAGGATATAAACGTTTTAAGAGAAAGAACTCCAGGCAGTAATCCATGGTGACATTATTTGTTGGGTTCGCAATTTGTAGTTAAGATAGATAATGCAATGGTTAGTCATTTTCTCACCTAACCGAGGCTCAAAGTTAAGCAAGCTAGATGGTAAGAGTTTCTAGCCAAATTTGAATTTTGTTTTGAACACACAGCTAGAAGAACCAATCAAGTGGTAGATGCATTAAGTAGATGGGCAGAGTTGGCTACCTTTAGGAGAATCACCCCCATGGTGGCTAGTAAAATCACAATAGATATTTGCAACCTAATTAAAGATAATCTGAATAAAGACCCATAGGCTAGTGCCAACTTGAAGTTAGCAGAAGAAAGGAAGTCCAAGTACTTTTGGCAAGAAAGTGGGGTCTTATTGACCAAGGGTCCTTGGTTGTTTATGTCAAAAGTGGGAGGTCTAAGATAGATGGTAATTAGGGAATGCCACGACACACCATGGGTAGGTTACCTTGGTTTGCAACATACTTTGGCTTTACTAAAACAAGGCTATTATAGCACTCACATGTGATAAGATAAGATAGACTATATGAAAACTTGCTTCATTTGCCAATAGAACAATGTTGAAAAGAAAAGACTAGCAGGCATGCTTGAACCATTACCTGTGCCTACAAAACCGTAAAAAAATATCTCTGTTGACTTGCCTTCCTAAGGTTGTTGATCTTGGGTCTATCCTAATAGTGATTGACTATTTTTCAAAATATGCTATGTTCATTCCCACCCAAAAGTATTACATCATGAAAGATACTGCTCGGCTAGTATTTAAACATGTAATTAAGATTTGGGGCCTCCCTTAAACTAGTGTTAATGATAGGGATCTGACATTCACTGGGCCATTTTAGAGAGAGCTTTTCAAGATCTTGGGATCTTAGCTCAACACCTTTTAAAGTTATCACCCTTAAACTAATGGTCAAATCGAACAATTTAATGGGTTGTCAGAAGAGACTTAAGACACTTTGTTGAAGCTAATAAGAAGAATTAGCCTTCATTGTTGGATGTAGCTAAACTTTATTTTAATTGTAATAAGTGTTCTTTTGCAAACAAGAGTCCATTTAAAGTGGTCACTAGACAACTACCAGGACTACCGTATACATCCCTTGAGCCATATTGAGGGAAAAATCTAGGAGCTTTCAACCTTAGCAAAGAATGGAGACAAAACATAAAAATTGCACAAGCATACTTAGAAAAGGCATTGAAGCACATGAAGAAGTGGGTAGATAAGGGCTAAAGGGCACAACAATTTAAAGTTGGTGATCTTGTTCTTGTCAGAATAGTGGTCTAACAAAACAAGTTCCTAAGGAAATAGGATCGTAGGTTGGTGCATAAATATGATGGTCCATTTAAGATTCTTTCTAAAGTGGGGAATGCCTCTAACAAAATTAACCCACCAAAATGGGTGAAGGTGTATGTAGTGTTCCATGTGAGCAACTTAAAGCCCTAACATGTAAACCCCATAGATGCAAGTCACGGTGAATTAACCAGGGCTGCCATTATAATGAAGCCACCATCAAAACATTGAGTTGAAGAGATTTTAACTAACACGGTATCCCGAATATCTCGAAGAATAGTTCATAAATATTTAATGAAGTAGGAGGACTTAGGACCAAAAGAACCTAGTTAGGAGAGATACCATGGCCTTTGAGCATTACAGCTGAAGATTGAAGAATTTTACGTGAACAAGTCAATGAAGCATTGACAGAATAGGCAGGGGAAGATGTCATGAGCCAACCTAGTATAGGGCCATGACTGGGTATAGGATGTCATTAGCCACCCATGTACAGGGCCATGATTGAGTAGAGGTGCCAAGGGGGATGATAGATCTCATGTGCTAGGAAAAAGTGTCCCTATTTCAAACATTGTAATGGCTTTAGGTAGCATAGCTATAAATTCTCTTAAGCTCTTTAGAGAGAGTGAGCAATTGCTGTATTGTTAGGCTACCGCACTGGCTAAGATATCAAACTAAGCTAACTTATGTGAAAGTGTCCATCCAAGTGCTACATGATCTATTATTTCATTAAGTGAAAGCTTAGCCTGTGACACCATAACACTGTTTTGGGCTAGTTCTCCATGACCTGGGCCTTTAGTATGCCTTAAGACCTGGTCTCCCTTATTATCAGACCTTGTTTCACTAGAATTAGAATTGCTTTTTGACTCAGATAGAACCTTTAGGCTTAGACTAGCTTACAAACCATGACACATGCACATGTCTTGACCACTATCGAGACATTTTGGCCCTTGGTCTCAGCACATATGTTGACCACCATTGGTATATGCTAGCCCTTGGCAGGTTGTTGCCTTAGACACCATTGCCAGATGTTGGCACTTGGTGCAGCATGTATACCATGACCCTCCCACCACTTTTTTATCCCTTCCAAGCCACTTGTTTACCCATTAAGTGCCATTGACACCTAATGGCACTTGGTGCATGTGTCAGAAGCTCTGACCATAAGCCAAACCTCATGTGGCCTTAGATAGGGAATTGACTTTTTGTGCCTAAGTAAGCCTATGAAACTCAGGTGCTTAGCATAATTCTATCTTGTAAAGATTATGCTGTAGTATTAGGCTTTTTAGAACCCATTGAATTTGATTTTCCCATGACTATGTTTAGGAGTGCCTACACTCGGGTTTGACTGTGCTCCCACACCTCAATCATCAGTGCCTAGGCTTGGGTCTGATTGTGCGCTCACACATCACTCACTAGCACCCACACTTAGGCCTAGCTTAATTTTGTCAAACTTCAACACTGTGCCTAAGCCTCTAGAGTCTTGATCACTACCCATACCACTGTTCTATGCTATTTCCTTATGAGCTGGGCCACCAGTAGGCCTTAAGGCAGGTTCCCCTAGATATCAGACCCTGTCCCATTAAAACTGGAACTGCTCCTTAACTCAAAGAGAACCTTTGGGCCTAGACCAGCTTGTGGACTGTGACATATGCACATGCTTTAACCACAATCGACACTAAATGACCTTCGATGCATGCACCTATCTTAACCACCATTGGGATTTCTTGGCCTTTTATCTCAGCACATGTTTCAATCACCATTGGCGTATGTTGGCCTTTGTGTGGGTAGCTCCCTTGAATACTATTAGTAGATGTTAGGCCATGCACCATGCACACCATGACTAGGTAGTAGGTGGTTCAGGCACATCTTCATATTTTTGCCATGCCAATGCCATTTTTATGGCTTGAAAATTCATATAATGGTCCTTTGAGCCTTCATGTGAAGTTTGATGGCAAGATGACTCGTTTTCCATTTTTCATAATTTTTAAACTTTTTCATGGTTTAGATTTCTTTTGAAAATTTTTTAGGAGTTTTGGCCCCAAATTTGGTATACATGATCCTTGTATTTTTGTTGGCATCCATAAAAAAACTTAGCCAAAAAATAAAAATGTAGAAGATTTTGTTGCCATTTGAGAAAAACATCCCCATTTTAGACATTTGAATGGCTACTGCTTGCGAACTTGTAAAAGCTCTTACCCTTTTTAAAGGGGTGTGAGTTGTTGAGATTCCTTAGGGGATAAAGGGCCAATATAATGGCTAAGAACCAGCACCCATCACACATCATGTGCGTACACCCCCTGACCCCCCTCCCAATAATCGAAACCCCCAATGCCATCAGCTAAGTTCTCAGGTGATGGTGCTGTAGGCAAAAAAATATGGCACCAGCATATGGCCAAACCCAGCATGTGCACCATGGCCCAAAATCAAACTTCTGCCAAGGCCGTGACCATTAATGACACATGCAAGTGCATGGTGCAGGCACATACCTTAACCATCATTGGCACAAGCTGGCCCTTGGTATGAGCACTTCTCGATGACCATCAGCACATGCTAGCCCTTGGTTCTAGCACATGCCTTGACTAGCATCAGCATAATCTAGACCTAGTGCAAGTGTCACACCCTGGGCGGGTGCGCCAGGCATATCAAGCACACCAGCACGCGAGCCAGAGGTTGAGGCCTGTATACCAAGTGCAGTGATGGGTATTTGCACATAAGCCCTAGGAGACAAGGTCAGAATGCCTGCATAGCTTGCAGAATGCCCGCACTATATCCAAAGGGGCCCAAGGTGAGAGATATGCCAGATCTTTTAGAAGCCTGCAGGATCAAAAGAAGCCCCCTGGTAGATTTGGTTTACCCTAGAATTTAGGAGTTAGAATCTTGATTGATTGTAATCTTGTAATTCCTTGATTTTAGCCTTGATTCTATGTTGGCCTCAATCTTCGCATAAGGTTTGACCATCATTGACACATGCTAGCCCTTCATGTGGGTAGTTTCCTCAAACACCATTAGTATATACTGGGTTGCATACCAAGCATGGGTATCCTGGGCTCGGACTACGTATTGTGTGCACCTAGACCAGATAGTACATGGGTTTAGGCACATCTTTATATTTTTGCCATGCCAATGCCATTTTTATAGCTTGTAAATTTATATAATGCTCACTAGTGCCTGCATCTAGGCTTGGCTTAATTTCGTTGAACTTGAACATTATGCTTGAGCTACTAAAGTATTGATCACTACCCATACTACTTTTTTGGGCTAGTTTCCCATGACCTAAACCTCTAGAACACCTTAAGTCCTAGTCTCTTTAGCTATCGACTCTATCCCGCTAGAACTAGAACTGATCTTCAACTTAAAAAGACCTCTAGGCTTAGACAACTTGTTGTCCATGGCACATGAACATACCTAAAATACCATCAAGAGATGTTGGCCCTTGGTCTTGGCATATGCTTTAAC
>NW_019168104.1:441336-465013 GCF_002303985.1 Durio zibethinus
AGTTCCAGTTCTAATAGAAAAGGTCTGATTGCCAAGGGGACCAAGCCTTAAGGCCTACTGAGGCCTAGGTTGAGGGCACTAGCTAGCCTAGAATAGTGGTATGGCAGTGATCAAGACTCTAGAGGCTCAGGCACAGTGTTTAATTTTATAGAATTAAGCTAGGCTCAGGTGTAGGGCTGGTGAGCACTTAGATGAATTGAGGCATATGTATGTGTCATTATCCATAAGCTAGTCCAAGCCCAAGGGTTCTCTAAGTTGAGGAACAGTCTCAATTCTAGTATGACAGGGTTCGACTACCAAGCAAACCAAGCCATAAGGCTTACTAGAGTCCTAGGTCATAGGGAACTACCAAAAACAATGGTATGGACAGTAATCAAGACTCCAGAGACACAAGCAAGGTTTTTAGTTTGGTAGAATTGAGCTAGGTCTGGGTACATGCGCTTGTGAGCAATGTGGTCACACAATCAAACCCAGTGCAGGCACTGATGATCAAGTGTGAGCGCACAATCAAACCCATGTGCGGATTGCCTAAACATAGTCCTGGGAAGATCAAATTTGTGGGCTTCTAGAATGCCTAATACTATAGCACAATCTTTGACAAGCTAGAATTATGCTAAGCACTTGAGTCTCGTAGGTTGATAATTTTTTACAAGTGCCAGCATCTAGCGATGGTGTTCGAGTAGCATCTGAACTAAGGGGCTAGCATTTGCTGATGGTATTTGAGGAAATAATAGGCCAACATCTGCCAATGGTGTTGGATGTGATTGCCCGCAAAACCAAGGCCAAGTGCTGTCAATGGTGTGCAGGCAGAACTGATCCAAGGGCCAGCTGCACCAAGGGTGAGCCTTGTTCCTATAACAAATACCAAAGGCATTTGGTTGTCATTTACTTGGATGCTTGAGGTAGGGATGTCATCCACCAGCCAATTGATTGCAATGGAGAACACCATTCATCCCTACCCAAAGAGGTACGGTTTAAAAAAATAAAGTGAATAGACTTCAATGGGTGTGAGGGAAGGATGAATTGAAGCAACAAAGGGCTAAATCTTAGTGGATCATGGCAAGTGGCAGCAAGGCCACTCTACCACTTACAGTACTCCATCACATAATTAAGTCATCTACAAAGGATTCTACCTGCCTTTTGTGGGAATTAAGCTCTAAGGAGGCTCGCATAATTTGTTCACCTCAGAGGTTGCACCTACAACATGTACCTTTGGGGGCCATAGGCTTCTACTGTGGGTTGACAATCGGGTGACAAGGCATGCATCACTTTTAGCCTAGATTCTAACTTAGAGGTGTTCAGTCATAATCTAGCACATGGTAGCTTTGCACCATTACTTTTAACCAAGCACGATGACCAATTGTGTGAATCAACAATTCCTCTCTACTAGGTTGAATTACTATTGCGACACTACCATCAATAAGGTAAAACTAACCTATCTCACGATAGTCTAAACCCAGCTCATGTTCTCTATTAATGGGTGAACAATCCAACACTTGGTGAATTTGGCTTCATAATGATAGGAAAAGTTGGCATCGAAGGATCAAAAAGCAATGTTGCTACGCATGCTTAGCTACCACTAGCCAGTTATCCCTATGGTAACTTTTCTGACACCCTAGCTTCAAATTCCAAAGGTATAAAGGATTGATAGGCCATGCTTTCATAATTCATATTCGTACCAAAAATCAAAATCAAATGAGCTTTTACCCTTTTGTTCCACATATGTTTTCTGTTCTCATTGAGCTCATCTTAGGACACCTGCATTATCTTTTAACAAATTTACCTTCCCAGCCAAACTCCCCACCTAAGAATGTTTTTTGCCTAGATTGACTAACTGAGGCCGGCCTTGGGTCTAAAAAAAAGGTCGTGCCCTACTTTTGATTCATAGAATAAGTAAAACAACGTTAAAAGTAGTGGTATTTCAATTTCATTTGAGGTCTCCCACTTATCCTAGACCTCTCAAGTCATTTCACAAAGTTAGACTAAAATCAACTTAATAAGGTCTTCTCTTTCTATTGATTCTACCAAGCTGTTCCCTTGGCTTGTGGTTTCACTAGATGGTAGACAGGGACAATGGAATCTCATTAATCCATTAATGTGCATCACTAATTAGATGACAAGGCATTTGGCTACCTTAAGAGAGTCATAATTACTTCCACCATTTACCTATGCTTGCTTGAATTTCTTCACATTGACACTCAAAGTACTGGGTAGAAATCACATTGCATGAACATCCGTAATGACCATCATAATGCTTTTGTTTTAATTAAACAATCAAATTCCCCTTGTCTATATCAGTTTTGAGTCAACTGTTCATCATCCAAAAAACCCTTGAGGGAGCCTTTCCCAGTCCATCCCTTGGTCAGCATGCGATGACCTACTCTCGCCATGGAAGCAACTCGAGTAGTGCTCAGTAGCTGATGGTTTGACATGGGACCTTGTGCCTAGCCCTTAGAGCCAATCCTTTTCTCGAGGTTACAGATCCATTTTGTCAATTTCCTTTGCCTACATTTTCCATCGACCAAAGGCTATTCACCTTGGAAACCTAATAGGTTTATAAGTACAACTGGACACGGATAGCATGATCCTTTAGGTTTTCAAGGGCCGTTGAGGGTGCACCAAACACCACGTGACGTGTGGTGCTCTTTCGACCATTACCCTACCTCAGCTGAGCCATTTCTAGGTGGGTAGGCAGTTAAACAAAAAAGATAACTCTTCCGAGGCCCCTGATGACTCCAAACTCCCTAACGTTGCCATTAGCCTCCGCGTTCTGGCTTAGGAATTTTAACCGATTCCTTTCAAAGCTCGCACTCAATACACTGTTGGACTAACTCCCCCCATCTTTAGGATCGACTAATCCATGTTCAAGTGCTGTTCACATGGAACCTTTCCCCCCTTCGACCTTCAGAGTTCTCATTTGAATATTTGCTATTTATTTCAAATAGTTATAACCTTTTGTTTTGTGATAAACAAATTGTTTATGTCCATACAAGCTTATTTGAAATAAAATAATACTAGTTTATTAATATTTCAAAAATTAATAAATAAAAGATTTATAAAATGAATCTGTTTACTAAGTAAGCTCAAATTATTATGACTATTTGAGCAATTTTTTATTTCAAAAAGTTAGGATCTTTTGTTTTGTCATAAAACAATTGTTTCTATTCATACAAGTTTATTCAGAATAAAATAATACTACTTTATTAATATTTTGCAAGTTAATACGTAGGAGATTTAAAAATATATATGTTTCGAACAAGTTCAAATAGTTATGTCCATTTGAAACAATTATCTATTTTAAATTATTATGACCTTTTGTTTTGTGGTAAAACAATTGTTTCTATTCATACAGAATTATTCAAAATAAAATAATACAAATTTATTAATATTTTGAAAATTAATAAGAGATTTAAAAACTAAATCTATTTACTAAACCAATTCAAATAGTTATAACTATTTGAACAATTATCTATCTCAAATTGTAATGATCTTTATTTTGTCATACAACAATTGTTTCTTTTCACATAAGCTTATTCGATTAAAATTATACTAATTTAATAATATTCTGAAAATTAATAAGTAAGAGATTTAAAAAAAAAATATGTTTGTCAAACCAATTTAAATAGTTAAGACTATTTGAACAATTATCTATTTCAAATCGTTCTAACGTTTTCTTTAGTCATAAAACTATTATTTTAGTTCATACAAACTTATTCGGAATAAAATAATACTAATGTATTAACATTCGAAAAATTAATAAGCAAGAGATTTAAAAAAATAAATCTGTTTACTGAACAATTTTAATTAGATATGACTATTTGAACAATTATCTATTTAAAATTGTTTTAACTTTTTGTCTTGTCATAACACAATTGTTTCAATTAATAACGTATCTGGAATAAAATAATACTACTTTATTAATATTTTAAAAATTATTAGGCGAGAGATTTAAAAACTAAAGCTGTTTTCTAAAGTAATTCTAATAGTTACGACTATTTGGACAAATATCAATCTCAAATCATTATGATCTTTATTTTGTCATAAAACAATTGTTTCTGATCATACAAGTTAATTCAGATAAAAATAATGCTAATTTAATAATATTTTTAAAATTAATAAATAATAAAAAAATAAATATGTTTGCTGAATCAATTTAAATAGTTAAGATTATTAGAATAATTATCTATTTCAAATCATTTTGACCTTTTGTTTAGTCATAAAATAATTTTTTAGTTCAAACAAGCTTATTCGAAAGAAAATAATACTAAGTTATTAACTTTCCAAAAATTAATAAGGAAGAGATTTGAAAAAATAAATCTGTTTACTGAACAAGTTCAAATTGCTATAACTATTTAAATAATTATCTATTTAAAATCGATATAAACTTTTGTTTTGTCATAAAATAATTGTTTTAGTTCACAAAAGTTTATCCAAAAAAATTAATACTAGTTTATTAATATTTTAAAAATTAATAAGAGATTTAAAAAATAAATCAGTTTACTGAATCAATTTTAAATAATTATGGATATTTAAATAATTATCTATTTCAAATTTATTACCTTTCATTTTGTCATAAAACAATTGTTTTTCAACATACAAGCTTATTTGAAATAAAATTGTTAGTACTTTTCGTTTTGTCATAAAACAATAATTTTGAACATACAAGTTTATTTGAAATAGAATAATACTAATTTATTAATATTTCAAGAATTAGTATGAGATTCAAAAAATAAATCTATTTACTGAATAAGTTCAAACAAGTTATGACTATTTGAACAATTATCTATTTCAAATTGTTACAACTTTTTTGTTCTGTCATAAAATAATTATTTCTGTTCATATAAATTTATTTCGAATAAAATAATACTAAATTAATAATATTCTAAAAATTCATAACTAAGAGATTTAAAAAATAAATTTGTTTCAAACCAGTTCAAATAGTTAAGACTATATGAATAATTATCTATTATTTTAAATCGTTATAACCTTTTGTTTTGTTATAAAACAATTATTTCAACCTATCCAAGTTTATTCATAATAAAATGAAACTAATTTATTAATATTTTAAAATTTTATAAGAGATTTAAAAAATAATGTTATTTATGGAACCACTTTAAATAATTATACTTATTTGAACAATTAAATATTTTAATTTGTTATAACCTTTTGTTTTCTCATAAAATAATTATGTCTATTCATACAAGCATATTCAGAATAAAATAATACTAATCTAATAATATTTTGACAATTAATAACTAAGAGATTTAAAAATTAAATTTGTTTAACTATTTGTAGTAATCAGGCCAGTAGATTCATTTTTTAAATCCGTTATGTATTAATTTTTAGAATATCAATAAATTAGCATACTTTATTCTGAATAAGACTATATCAATAAAAACAATTGTTTTATGACAAAACAAATTGCTATAATGATTTGAAATAAATAATTGTTCAAATTGTTATAACTACTTGAATTGGTTTGGTAAATAGATTTATTTTTTAAAATCTCTTATTAATTTTCAAAATATTAAAAAATAAAATGTTATTTTATTCAAAACAAACTTATATGAATAGAAATATTTGTTTTACGACAAAACAAAAGGTTATAACGATTTGAAATAGATAATTATTCATATATCCTTAACTATTTGAATTAGTTCAACAAACAAATTTATTTTTTAAATCTCTTAGTTATTGATTTTCATAATATTATTAGATAAGTATTATTTTATTCCGAATAAGCTTGTGTGAACATAAATAATTATTTTATGATTTGAAATATATAATTATTCAAATAGTAATAACTATTTAAACTAGTTCGGTAAGTATATTTATTTTTTAATTCTCCTACTTATTAGTTTTTGAAATATTAATAAATTAATATTATTTTATTCCAAATAAACTTGTATGATTAAAACCAATTGTTTTATAACAAAATAAAAAGTTCATAACGATTTTGAGATAGATAATTGTTTGAATGGCCATAATTATTTTAACTAATTTGATAAACTGATTTATTTTTTAAATCTCCAACTTCTCAAATTTTGAAATATTAATAAAGTAATATTATTTATTTTGGATAAGTTTTATTAAACTAAAATAATTGTTTTATGATAAAACAAAAGTTTATAACAATTTTAAATAGATAATTGTTCAAATAATCATAACTATTTGAACTTATTCAGTAAACAGATTTATTTTTTAAAATTTCTTGCTTATTAATTTTCTAAATATTAATAAAATTATTTTATTTTATTTCAAATTAGCTTGTATGAACTGAAAAAAAAAATTTTCTGACAAAACAAAAGGTCAGAATGATTTAAAATAGACAATTATTCTAATAGTCTTAACTATTATAACTGGTTTGGCAAGCACATTTATTTTTTAAATCTCTTACTTATTAATTTTTAGAATTTATTAGTTTAGAATTATTTTATTCAGAATAAGCTTGTATGAATAGAAACAATTTGTTTTATGACAAAACAAGATCATACTATTTGAGATAGGTAATTGTTGAAATAATCATAACTATTTAAACTGGCTTGGTAAACAGATTTAGCTTTTAAATGTCTTATTAACTTTTGAAATATTAATAAATTAGTATTACTTGATTCTGAATAATTTTGTATGAATAAAACAATTGTTTTACAACAAAACAAAATGCCATAATGATTTGAAATAGATAATAGTTCAAATGGATATGACTATTTGAATTTGTTTGGCAAACATATTTATTTTTTAAATCTTCAACTTATTAATTTTTAGAATATTAATAAATTAGTATTATTTTATTTCAAATAAACTTGTATGAATAGAAACAATTGTTTTATGAGAAAACAAAATATCATAATGATTTGAAATAAATAATTGTTCAAATAGTCATAACTATTTGAACTCGCTCGTTAAAAAGATTTATTTTTTAAATCTTTTACTTATTAATTTTTAGAATTTTAATAAATTAGTATTATTTCTATTCTGAATAAGTTTTTATGAGCAAAAAAAATTAGTTTATGATGAAACAAAAGATCATATGATTTGAAATAAATAATTGTTCAAATAGTCATAACATTTGAATGTGTTCAAAAAACATTTTTTTCTTATTAATTTTTGGAATATTAATAAATTTAAATTATTTTATTCAAAATAAGCTTGCATGAACAAAACCAATTATTTTGTGGCAAAACAAAAGGTCATAATGTTTTAAATTAGATAATTGTTCATATAGTTATAACTATTTGAACTTATTTGATAAATGGATTTTTTTTTTTTTGTTCTTTTACTCATTAATTTTTGGAATATTAATAAATTAGTATTATTTTACTTCAAATAAACTTATATGAACTAAAACAATTGTTTTATTACAAAAGAAAAAGTCATAATGATTTGAAATAGATAATTATTTAAATAGTCATGACTATTTGAACTTATTTAGCAAACATATTTATTTTTTTAAATCTTTTACTTATTAATTGTCGAAATATTAATAAATTAATATTATTTTAATCTAAATAAACTTGTATAAGTAGAAACAATTGTTTTATGATAAAACAAAAAGCCATAACAAGTTGAAATAAATAATTACACAAATAGTCATAACGATTTGAACTTGTTTGGTAAACAAATTTATTTTTTAAATCTTTTACATTTTTAATTGCCTTAATATTAATAAATTTGAATTATATTATTTGAAATAAGATTGTATGAATAGATAAAATTCTTTTGTGACAAAACAAAAGGTTATAGCAATTTCAAATAGATAATTGTTCAAACAGTCATAATTATTTAAACTTTTTCAGTAAATAGATTCATCTTTTTAAATTTCTTTATTATGAATTTTTGAATTACTAATAAATTAGTATTATTTTATTTTGAATAAGCTTATATGAACTGAAACATTTCTTTTATGACAAAACAAAATGTCATAACGATTTGAAATAGATAATTATTCAAAAAATCATGATTATTTGATCTAGTTTAGTAAACATATTTATTTTTTAAATTTTACTTATCAATTGCTGAAATATTAATAAATTAGTATTATTTTAGTCCAAATAAGCATGTATGAACAGAAATAATTATTTTATAACAGAACAAAAAGTCATAAGATTTAAAATAAATAATTGCTCAAATAGTCAAAACTATTTGAACTAGTTGGATAAATAGATTTATTTTTTAAATCTTTTATTAATATTTGAAATATTAATAGATTAGTATTATTTTATTCTGAACAAATTTATATGAACAAAAGCATTTGTTTTATGACAAAACAAAAGGTTATAATGATTTGGAATATATAATTGTTCAAATAATCATAATTATTTGAACTGAATAGGTAAATAGAATTATTTTTTAAATCTCTTACTTATTCATTTTTGAAATATTAATAAATTCATTTTCTTTTATTCCAAGTAAGCTATTATGAATTCAAAAAAACTTATTTTATGACAAAACAAAAGGTCATAACGATTTGAAATAGATAATTATTCAAAAAATCATGATTATTTGATCTAGTTTAGTAAACATATTTATTTTTTAAATTTTACTTATCAATTGCTGAAATATTAATAAATTAGTATTATTTTAGTCCAAATAAGTATGTATGAACAGAAATAATTATTTTATAATAGAACAAAAAGTCATAAGATTTAAAATAAATAATTGATCAAATAGTCAAAACTATTTGAACTAGTTGGATAAATAGATTTATTTTTAAATCTTTTATTAATATTTGAAATATTAATAGATTAGTATTATTTTATTCGAACAAATTTATATGAACAAAAGCATTTGTTTTATGACAAAACAAAAGGTCATAATGATTTGGAATAGATAATTGTTCAAATAATCATAATTATTTGAACTGGATAGGTAAATAGAATTATTTTTTAAATCTCTTACTTATTCATTTTTGAAATATTAATAAATTCATTTTCTTTTATTCCAAGTAAGCTATTATGAATTCAAAAAAACTTGTTTTATGACAAAACAAAAGGTCATAACGATTTGAAATAGATAACTGTTCATATAGTCTCAAATATTGGAACCGATTCGACAAATAACTTTATTTTTTAATTCTTTTAGCTTTTAATTTTCATAATATTATTATATTAGTATTATTTTATTTCAAATAAGCTTGTATGAACAAAAATAATTCTTTTATGATGAAACAAAAGGTTATAACAATTTGATGTTTATAATTGTTCAAATAGTCATTGCTGTTTGAACTAGTTTGGTAAATAGATTTATTTTTTAAGTCTCTTACTTATTAATTTTTAAAAGATTAATAAATAGTATTATTGTATTCCGAATAAAATTGAATGCTCAAATACAATTATTATATGATAAAACAAATGGTCATAATGATTTCAAATAGATAATTGTTCATATAGTCTTAACAGTTTAAGCTACTTCAGCAAACAGATTTATTTTTTAAATCTCTTATTTATTAATTTTGGGAATATTATTAAATTAGTATTATTTTATTCCAAATAAGCTTATATGAATTGAAACAATTATTTAACGATAGAACAAAATGTTACAACAATTTAAAATAGATAATTGTTTAAATACGAACTGATTCAGTAAATAGATATATTTTTTAAATCTCCTTCCTATTAATTTTTGAAATTTTAATAAATTAATAGTATTTTATTCCAAATAGGCTTGTATGATGAAAAACAATTATTTTATGAAAAAACAAAAGTTTGTAATGATTTGAAATATATAATTGTTCAAATGGCCATAATTATTTGAACTAATTCGATGTATTTTTTAAATCTCTAATATATCAATTTTTGAAGTATTAATAAAGTAATATTATTTTATTTCAGGTAAGCTTTTATAAATTGAAAAAATTGTTTTATAATAAAACAAAAGGTGATATTTATTTTAAATAGATAATTATTCAAATAGTCATAACTATTTGAACTTGTTTGATAAACAAATTTATTTTTTAAAATTTCTTGTTTATTAATTTTTTGAATGCTAATAAATTAGTATTATTTTATTTTGAATAAGCATGCATGAACTAAAAATACTATTTATGACAAGCAAAAGGTCAAAACAATTTGAAATAGATAATTGTTCTAATTTTCTTATCTATTTGAATTAGTTTGGCAAACACATTTATTTTTTAAATATTTTATTAGAATATTATTAATTTATCAATATTTTACTCCAAATAAGCTTGTATGAACAAAAACAATTTCTTTATGACAAAAAAATATCATAACGATTTGAGATAGATAATTGTTCAAAAAATCATAATTATTTGAATTGGTTCAATATAAAGATTTAGTTTTTAAATCTTTTATTAATTTTTGAAATATTAATAAATTAGTATTATTTTATTTTGAATAATTTTGTATGAATAGAAACAATTATTTTATGACAAAACAAAATATAATAACAATTTGATATAGATAATAGTTCAAATGGACATGACTATTTAAGCTTGTTTGGTGAACAAATTTATTTTTTAAATTTTCAACTTATTAATTTTTAAAATATTAATAAATTAGTATTATTTTATTTTGAATAAACTTTTATGAATAGAAACAATTGTTTTATGACAAAACAAAAGATCATAATGATTTGAAATAAATAATTGTTCAAATAGTCATAACTATTTGAATTTGCTCGATAAACAAATTTATTTTTTAAATCTTTTACTTATTAATTTTTGGAATTTTAATAAGTTAGTATTATTTCATTTAAAATAAGCTTTTATGAATAGAAACAATTGGTTTATGATAAAACAAAATGTCATAACAATTTTAAATAGATAACTATTTAAATAGTCATAACAATGTTTAGAAAATATATTTATTTTTAAATTTTTACTTATTAATTTTTGAAATATTAATAAATTTTTTTTATTTTATTCGAAATATGCTTGTATGAATAGAACCAAATGTTTTATGAGAAAACAAAATGTCAAAATATTTTAAAATAGATAATTGTTCAAATAGTTATAACTATTTGAACATGTTTGGTAACAAGATTTATTTTTTAATTCTCTTTCTCATTAATTTCTAGAAAATATTAATAAATTAGTATTATTTTATTTCAAATAAGCTTATATGAACTAAAACAATTGTCTTATTACAAAACAAAAGGTCACAATGATTTGAAATAGATAATAATTCAGATAGTCATAACTATTTGAACATGTTAGGTAACAAGATTCCTTTTTTAATTCTCTTTCTCATTTCAAATAAGCTTATATGAGCTAAAACAATTGTTTTATTACAAAACAAAAGGTCACGATGATTTGAAATAGATAATTATTCAAATAATTATGACTAGTTGAACTTGTTCAAAAAACATATTTATTTTTTAAATATTCTACTTATTAATTGTTAAAATATTAATAAATTAATATTTTGTTAATCGAAATAAACATGTATGACAGAAACAATTATTTTATGATAAAATAAAAAGTCATACCAATTTGAAATAAACAATTTTTCAAATAGTCATAAAGATTTGATATTGTTCAATAAATAGATTTATTTTTTAAATCTTTTACTTATTAATTGCCTTAATATTAATAAATTTGTATTATTTTATTCAAAATAAGCTTGTATGAACGAAAAAAATCATTTTATGACAAAACAAAAGGTTATAGTGATTTCAAATAGATAATTGTCAAAATAGTCAAAATTATTTAAACTTTTTTGACAAACAGATTCATTTTTTTAATCTCTTAATTATTAATTTTCATAATGTTAATAACTTAGCATTATTTTATTTCAAATAAGCTTGTATGAATTGAAATAATTTTTTTATGACAAAGGAAAATGTCATAACCATTTGAAATAGATAATTGGTCAAATAGTCATGACTATTTGATCTAGTTCAGTAAGGATATTTATTTTTAAAATTTTTTACTTATTAATTGTTGGAATATTAATAAATTGGTATTATTTTCATTCGAATAAGCTTATATGAACAAAAACTATTGTCTTATAACAAAAAAAAGGTCATAACAATTTGAAATAAATAATTACACAAATAGTCATAATGATTTGAACTTGTTTGATAAACAAATTTATTTTTAAAATTTTTTACTTATTAATTGTCTTAATATTAATAAATTTGTATTATTTTATTCGAAATAAGTTTGTATGAATAGAAAAAAATCATTTTATGATAAAACAAAAAAGTTGTTCAAATAGTAACTTGTTTCTTAAATAGATTCATTTTTTAAATCTCTTAATTATTAATTTTTAGAATATTAATAACTTAGTATTATTTTATTTCAAATAAGTTTATATGAACCGAAATGACTTTTTTATGATAAAACAAAAAGCCATAATGATTTGAAATAGATAATTATTCAAATAGTCATGACTATTTGATCTAGTTCGGTAATCATATTTATTTTTTAAATTTTTTACTTATTAATTATTGAAATATTAATAAATTGGTATTATTTTAATCCAAATAAGCTTGTATGAACAAAAACTATTATTTTATAATAGAACAAAAAGTCATAACAATTTGAAATAAATAATCGCTTAAATAATCATAACTATTTGAACTAGTTTGATAAACAGATTTATTTTTTAAATCCCTTATTAATTTTTGAAATATTAATAGATTAGTATTATTTTATTCTGAGCAAACTTACATGAACAAAAACATTTGTTTTATGACAGAACAAAAGGTCATAGCTATTTGAAAAAGATAATTGTTCAAATAGTCATAATTATTTAAACTGGTTAGGTAAATAGAATTACTTTTTAAATCTCTTGCATATTAATTTTTTAGTATGAATAAATTCATTTTATTTTATTCCAAATAAGTTAGTATGAATTGAAAAAATTGTTTTATGACAAAAAAAATGATTTGAAATAGATAAAGGTTCATATAGTCCTAACTATTTGAACTAGTTTAGCAAACAAATTTATTTTTTAAATCTCTCAGTTATTAATTTTTGGAATATTTTTATATTAGTATTATTTTATTTTGAATAAGCTTGTATAAATAGAAATAATTGTTTTATGACAGAACCAAAGGTTATAATTATTTGAAGTATACAATTATTCAAATAGTCATAACTATTTAAACCGGTTTGGTAAATAAATTTATTTTTTAAATCTCTTATTAATTTTTAAGAGATTAATAAGTTACTATTATTTTATTCTGAATAAACTTTGTATAATAAAAAACAATTGCTATATATCCAAACAAAATGTTATAACAATTTAAAATAGATAATTATTGAAATGGCCACAATTATTTGAACTGATTTGGTAAACCAATCAAATAGATAATTGTTCAAATAGTAACTTGTTTCTTAAATAGATTCATTTTTTAAATCTCTTAATTATTAATTTTTAGAATATTAATAGCTTAGTATTATTTTATTTCAAATAAGTTTATATGAACCGAAATGATTTTTTATGATAAAACAAAAAGCCATAACGATTTGAAATAGATAATTATTCAAATAGTCATCACTATTTGATCTAGTTCGATAAGCATATTTATTTTTTAAATTTTTTACTTATTAATTATTGAAAATATTAATAAATTGGTATTTTTAATCCAAATAAGCTTGTATGAACAAAAACTATTATTTATAATAGAACAAAAAGTCATAACAATCTTGAATAAAATATCGCTTAAAATAATCATAACTATTTGAACTAGTTTGATAAACAGATTATTTTTAAATCCTATTATTTTTGAAAATATTAATAGATAGTATTATTTTTATTCTGAGCAACTTCATGAACAAAAACATTGTTTTATGACAAGAACAAAAGGCATAGCTATTTGAAAAAGATTGTTCAAAATAGTCATAATTATTTAACTGGTTAGGTAAATAGATTACTTTTAAATCTCTTGCATATTAATTTTTAGTATGAATAAATTCATTTTATTTTATTCCAATAAGCTTAGTGTGAATGAAAAATTGTTATGACAAAAAAAAATGATTTGAAATAGATAAAGGTTCATATAGTCTTAACTATTTGAACTAGTTTAGCAAACAAATTTATTTTTTAAATCTCTCAGTTATTAATTTTTGGAATATTTTTATATTAGTATTATTTTATTTTGAATAAGCTTGTATAAATAGAAATAATTGTTTTATGATAGAACAAAAGGTTATAACTATTTGAAGTATACAATTATTCAAATAGTCATAACTATTTAAACCGGTTTGGTAAATAAATTTATTTTTTAAATCTCTTATTAATTTTTAAGAGATTAATAAGTTACTATTATTTTATTCTGAATAAACTTTGTATAATAAAAAACAATTGCTATATATCCAAACAAAATGTTATAACAATTTAAAATAGATAATTATTGAAATGGCCACAATTATTTGAACTGATTTGGTAAACCAATTTACTTTTTAAATCGCTTACTTATTAATTTTTGAAATATTACTAAATTAGTATTATTTTATTTTGAATAAGCTTTTATGAATTGAAACAATTGTTTTATGACAAAACAAAAGGTCAAAACGATTTTAAATAGACAATTGTTCAAATAAGCATAACTATTTAAATTTGTTTGGTAAACTAATTTATTTTTTTAAACTATTGCTTATTAATTTTTGAAATATTAAGAAATTAGTATTCTTTTATTTTAGATAAGCTTTTATAAACTGAAACAATTGTTTTATATCAAAACAAAAGGTCATAATGATTTTAAATAAATAATTGTTTAAATAGTAATCACTATTTGAACTTGTTTGATAAACAGATTTATTTTTTCAAACTTTTCCTTATTAATTTTTCAAATGTTAATAAATTTGGATTATTTTATTTCGAATAAGATTGTAAGATATGAAACAAATATTTTCTAACTAAATAAAAGGTTAGAATGATTTAAAATATATAATTATTCTAATAGTTTTAACTATTTGAACTGGTTCGGCAAACACATTTATTTTTTAAATCTCTTACTTATTAATTTTTGAAATATTATTAAATTAGTATTATTTTTAACTAAATAAGCTTTATGATAAGAAATAATTGTTTTATGACAAAACAAAGATCTTAACGATTTGGATTGATAATTGCTCAAATAGTCATAATTATTTGAACTAATTCAGTAAATAGATTTATTTTTTAAATCTCTTACTTATTAATTTTTGAAATATTAAAAATTAGTATTATTTTATTTCGAATAAGCTTGTATGATAAAAAAACAATTGTTTTATGACAAAACAAAGGGTCATAACGATTTGAAATAAATAATTATTCATATAGTCTTACTATTTGAAATGGTTTAGCAATTTGATTTATTTTTTAATTTTCTTAGTTATTGAGTGTCAAAATATTATTAAATTAGTGTTATTTTATTTTGAATAAAATAGTATGAATAGAACCAATTGTTTGTTGACAAAATAAAAGGTTATAATGAATTGGAATAGATAATTATTCAAATAGTCAAAACTATTTGAAAGGGTTTGGTAAATAGTTTTACTTTTTAAATCTCTTACTGATTAATTTTCTAAGTATTAATAGAAGGTTAGAATGATTTGAAATAGATAATTATTTTAATGGTCTTAACTATTTGAACTAGTTTGGCAAATACATTTAATTTTTAAATCTTTCACTAATTTTTGGAATATTATTAAATTAATATTATTTTTATTCAAATAAGCTTGTATGATTAGAAACAATTGTTTTATGAGAAAACAAAAATCATAAAGATTTGAGAATTATATTTTTTTCAAATAGTCATAACTATTTAAACTAGTTCAGAAAATAACTTTAGTTTTAAATCTCTTGCTTATTAATTTTTGAAATGTTAATAAAGTAGTATTATTTTATTTCAAATAAGTTTTTATGAAATGAAACAATTGTTTTATGACAAAACAAAAGGTTATAACAACTTTAAATAGATAATTGTTCAAATAGTGAAATTTATTTGAACTTGTTTGATAAATAGATTTATTTTATTTAAATCTCTTGCTCATTAATTTTTTGAATATTAATAAATTACAATTATTTTATTCTGAATAAGGCTTGTATGAACTGAAATAATTGTTTTATGAATAAACAAAAGGTAAGATTGATTTGAAATAGATAATTGTTCTAATAGCCTTAACTATTTGAATTGGTTCAATTAACACATTTATTTTTCAAAGCTCTTATTAATTTTTGGAATATTATTAATTTAGCAATATTTTACTCATAATAAGTTTGTATGAATAGAAGCATTTGTTTTATTACAAAACAAATATCATAATAATTTGAGATAGATAATTATTCAAATAGCCATAAGTATTTGAATTGGTTCGATAAACAAATTTAATTCTTAAAAGTCTTATTAATTTTTGAAATATTAATAAACTAATATTATTTTATTCTGAATAATTTTGAATGAATAGAAACAATCATTTTATGACAAAACAAAATGTCATAAAGATTTGAAAGAGATAATAATTCAAATAGACATGACATTTGAACTTGTTTAGTAAGCATATTTATTTTTTAAATCTCCAACTTATTAATTTTAGAATATTAATAAATTAGTATTATTTTATTTTAAATAAAATTATATGAATAGAAACAATTGTTTTATGACAAAACTAAAGATCAAAATGATTTGAAATAAATAATTATTTGAATGGTCATAACTATTCGAACTCGTTTAGTAAACAAATTTATTTTTTAAATCTTTTACTTATTAATTTTTAGAAATTTAATAAATTAGTATTATTTTATTCTGAATAAGCTTTTATGAATGAAACAATTAGCTTATGACAAAACTAAAGGTCATAACAATTTGAAATAGATAATTGTTCAAATAGTCATAACTATTTGAACGTGTTCAGAAAACATATTTATTTTTAAAATTTTTACTTATTAATTTTTAGAATATTAATAAATTTATATTATTTTATTTAAAATAAGCTTGCATGAACAGAACCAATTGTTTTATGACAAAACAAAAGGTCATAATGTTTGAAATAGATAATTGTTCAGATAGTCATAACTATTTGAACATGATTGGTAAATAGATTAATTTTTTAATTCTCTTACTCATTAATTTTTAGAATATTAATAAATTAGTATTTTTTATTTCAAATAAGCTTATATAAACTGAAACAATTGTTTTATTACAAAACAAAAGGTCACAATGATTTGAAATAATTAATTATTCAAATACTCATGACCATTTGAACTTGTTCGATAAACATATTTATTTTTTAAATCTTTTACTTATTACTTGTCAAAATATTAATAAATTAATATTTTTTAATCCAAATAAGCTTGTATGAATAGAAATAATTGTTTAATGACAAAACAAAAGATCATAACAATTTGAAATAAATAATTATTCAAATAGTCATAAAGATTTGAACTTGGTCAGGTAGATTTATTAGATGTTTTACTTATTAATTGTCTTAATATTAATATATTTGTATTATTTTATTCAAAATAAGCTTGTATGAATAGAAAAAAAATTATTTTATGACAAAACGAAAGGTTATAATGATTTCAAATAGATAATTGTTCAAACAGTCATAATTATTTAAACTTATTCGTTAAACAAATTCATTTTTTAAATCTCTTAATTATTAATTTTCATAATATTGATAACTTAATATTATTTTATTTTGAATAAGCTTATATGAACCGAAATGTTTTTTTTATGACAAAACAAAAGGTCATAACGATTTGAAATAGATAATTATTCAAATAGTCATGACTATTTGATCTAGTTTGGTAAGAATATTTATGTTTTAAAGTTTTTAGTTATTACTTGTTGAAATATTAATAAATTGGTATTATTTTAATCCAAATAAGATTGTATGAACAGAAACTATTGTTTTATAACATAATAAAAAGTCATAACAATTTGAAATAAATAAATGCTCAAATAGTCATAACTATTTGAACTAGTTTGATAAATATTAATAAATTAGTATTATTTTATTTTGAACAAACTTATATTAACAAAAAAAATTGTTTTATTACAAAATAAAAAGTAATAATGATTTGAAATAGATAATTATTTAAATAGTTATAATTATTTAAACTGGTTTTGTAAATAGAATTATTTTCTAAATCTCTTATAAATTTTTGAAATATTAATAAATTAGTTTTATTCTATTCCGAATAAATTTCTACAAGCTAAAATAATTATTTTATGACAAAACAAAAGGTCATAACAATTTAAGTTAAATAATTGTTCATATAGTCTTAACTGTTTGAATTGGTTTAGCAAACATATTTATTTTTTAAATTTCTTAGTTATTAATTTTCATAATATTACTAAAATAGTATTATTTTATTTCGAATAAGCTTGTATGAATAGAAACAACTATTTTATTATAGAATAAAATGTTATAACAATATGAAATCGATAATTGTTCAAATAGTTATAACTGTTTGAACTGGTTTGGTAAAAAGATTTATTTTTTAAAAACAATTGTTTTATGACAAACAAAATGTAATAATAATTTGAAATAAATAGTTGTTTAAATGGCCATAATTATTTGAATTTATTTAGTCAATTGATTTATTTTTTAAATCTCTTAGTTATTAACTTTTGAAATAATAATAAAGTAGTATTATTTTTTTTTGGATAAGCTTTTATGAACTAAAACAATTGTTTATGACAAAACAAAAGGTCATAATGATTTTAAATTGATAATTATTCAAATAGTCATAACTCTTTGAACTTATTCAATAAACACATTTATCTTTTCGAATCTCTTGCTTATTAATTTATGGAATGTTAATAAATTAGTATTATTTTATTCTGAATAGACATGTATAAACTGAAACAATTATTATAAGACTAAATAAAAAGTTAGAATGATTTGAAATAGATAATTATTCTAATAGTCTTAACTATTTGAACTAGTTCAGCAAATATATTTATTTTTTAAATCTCTCACTAATTTTTGGAATATTATTAAATTAGTATTTTTTTTCCATATAAGCTTGTATGATAAAAAAAGATTGTTTTATGAGAAAACAAAGATCATAATGATTTGAGATTGATGTTTGTTCAAATATTCATAACTATTTGAACTAGTTCAAAAAAACAACTTTAGTTTTAAATCTTTTGTTTATTAATTTTTTAAATATTAATAAAGTAGTATTATTTTATTTCGAATAAGGTTTTATGAAATGAAACAATTGTTTTGTGACAAAACAAAAGGTCATAACGACTTTAAACAGATAATTGTTCAAATAGTCATATCTATTTAAACTTGTTTGATAAATAAATTTATATTTTTTAAATCTCTTGCTCATTTATTTTTCAAATGTTAATAAATTACAATTATTTTATTTTGAATAAGTTTGTATGAACTGAAATAATTGTTTTATAACTAAACAAAAGGTCATAACGATTTGAAATAGATAATTGTTATAATAGTCTTAACTATTTAAACTGGTTCAACAAACACATTTATTTTTCAAAGCTCTTATTAATTTTTGGAATATTGTTAAATTAGTATTATTTTAGTCTGAATAAGCTTGTATGAAAAGAAATAATTGTTTTATGACAAAATAAACAACATAACGATTTGAGATATATAATCATTTAAATAGTAATAACTATTTAAACTGTTTCGGTAAATAGATTTAGTATTTAAATCTCTTATTAATTTTCAAAATATTAATAAATTAGTATTTTTTATTTTGAATAATTTTGCATGAATAGAAACAATTATTTTATGATAAAACAAAAGGTCATAACATTTTGAAATAGATAATTATTCATGTAGATATGACTTTTTGAATTTATTCGGTAAATAGATTTATTTTTTAAATCTCCTACCTATTAATTTTCAAAATATTAATAAATTAGTATTATTTTATTTTGAATAAACTTGCATGAATAGAAACAATTGTTTTATGATAAAACAAAAGATCATAACTATTTGAAATAAATAATTGTTCAAACAAGCATAACTATTAGAACTTGCCCGGTAAATAGATTTATTTTTAAATCTTTTACTTATTAATTTTTGGAATATTAATAAACTAGCATTACTTATTTTGAATACACTTGTATGAATAGAAACAATTAGTTTATGACAAAACAAAAGGTCATAATTATTTAAAATAGATAATTATTCAGATAATCATAACTATTTAAAAGTATTCATAAAACATATTTTATTTTTTTTAAAATTTTAATTTATTATTTTTTGGAATATTAATAAATTTATATTATTTTATTTGAAATAGCTTTATGAATAGAAATAATTATTTTATGTACAAAATATCATAATGATTTGAAATAGAAAATTATTTATATAGCCAAAATAATTGAACTTGTTTTGGTAATAAAATTTATTTTTTAAAATCTCTTACGCATTAATTTTTGAAATTTAATAAATTAGTATTATTTATTTTTGAATTAGGCCTATAATGAACTAATATAATTTGTTTTATGAATGAAATAAAAGGTCAATAACAATTTTGAAATAGATAATTATTCAAATAGTTTATGACTATCAAAACCTTATTCAATTTAAACATATTTCCTTTTAAATCTGTTACTTATTAATTGTCAAAATATTAATAAATTAATATTATTTTAATTCGAATAAGCTTGTATGAACAAAAAAATTATTTTATAATGAAACAAACAAGTCATAATGATTTGAAATAAATAATTGTTCAAATAGTCACAACTATTTGAATTTATTCGGTAAACATAGTTATTTTTTAAATCTTTTATTTATTAATTATCTGAATATTAATAAATTTGTATTATTTTAATTGAAATAAGGTTGTATGAATAGAAAAAATTATTTTATGACAAAACAAAAGGTTATAGCGATTTGAAATAGGTAATTGTTCAAATAATCGTAATTATTTTAACTTGTTCAATAAACAGATTTAGTTTTTAAATCTCTTACTTATTAATTTTTAAAATATTAATAAATTAAAATTATGCTATTCGGAATAAGCTTGTATGAATAGAAACAATTGTTTTGTGACAAAATAGAAGGTCATAACGATTTGAAATAGATATAACTATTTGCATTGGTCAAGCCAACAGATTCATTTTCTAAATCCATTACTTATTAATTTTTAGAATATTAATAAATTAGCATTATTTTATTCCAAATAAAATTGTATCAATAGAAATAATTGTTTTATGACAAAACAAATGGTCATAACGATTTAAAATAAATAATTATTCAAATTGTTGTAACTAATTGAACTAGTTTGGTAAACAAATTTATATTTTAAATCTCTTAATAATTTTCAAAATATTAATAAATTAATATTTTTTTATTCCAAACAAACTTATATGAACAAAAACATTTGTTTTATGACAAAAGAAAAGGTTATAACGATTTGAAATAGATAATTATTCATACAGCCTTTACTATTTGAACTGGTTTGGCAAACAATTTTTTTTAAAAATCTTTTAGTTATTAATTTTCATAATATTATTAGATTAGTATTATTTTATTTTGAATAAGCTTGTATGAACATAAATAATTGTTATATAACAAAAGAAAAGGTTTAATGATTTGAAATATATAATTGTTCAAATAGTTATAACTATTTGAACTAGTTTCCTTAACAGATTTATTTTTTAAATCTCCTACTCATTAATTTTTGAAATATTAATAAATTAGTATTATTTCATTCCGGATAGGCTTATATGATGAAAAACAATTTTTTTATGACAAAATAAAAGTTCATAACAATTTGAAATAGATAATTGTTCAAATCGCCACAATTATTTGAACTGATTCGATAAATTGATTTATTTTTTAAATCTCCAACTTCTCAATTTTTAAAATATTAATAAAGTAATATTATTTTATTTTGGATAAGCTTTTATGAATTGAAACAAATATTTTATTATAAAGCAAAAGGTCATAATGATTTTAAATTGATAATTGTTCAAATAGTCATAACTATTTGAATTTGTTCAGTAAACATATTTATTTTTTAAAATTTTTTGCTTATTAATTTTTTGAATGTTAATAAAATAATATTATTTTATTTCGAATAAGCATGTATGAACTAAAACAATTATTTTATGACTAAACAAAAAGTCAAAACGATTTGAAATAGATAATTGTTCTAATATTCTAAACTATTTGAACTAGTTCGACAAACACATTTACTTTTTTAAATCTATTGCTTATTAATTTTAGAATATTATTAGTTTACCAATATTTTACTTTGAATAAGCTTGTATGGATAGAAACAATTGTTTTATAACAAAACAATGGTCATAATGATTTGAGATAGATAATTGTTCAAATAGTCATAATAATTTAAACTAGTTTGGTTAACAGATTTAGTTTTTAAATCTCTTATTAATTTTTGAAACATTAGTATTATGTTATTATGAATAATATTGTATGAATAAAAATAATTTTTTTACGACCAAACAAAGTGTCATAATGATTTGAAATAGATAATAGTAAAAATGGATGTGATTATTTGAACTTATTTAGTAAACAAATTAATTTTTTAAGTCTCCAACTCATTAATTTTATTATATTAATAAATTAGCATTCTTTTATTTCGAATAAACTTGTATGAATAGAAACAATTATTTTATGACAAAAACAAAAATTTATAATGATTTCAAATAAATAACTATTCAAATAGTTATAACTATTTAACTTGTCTGGTAAACAAATTTATTTTTAAATATTTTACTTATTAACTTTTGAAAATTTAATAAATTAATATTATTTTATTATGAATAAGCTTGTATGAATAGAAACAATTAGTTTATGACAAAACAAAGGGTCATAACGATTTGAAATAAATAATTGTTCAAAAGTCATAAATTTTTAACAGTTAAGAAAACAATTTATTTTTTAAATTTTAACTTATTAATTCTAAAATATTAATAAATTTATAATTATTTTATTCGAAATAAGCTTACATGAATAGAACCAATTTTAAGATAAAACAAAAGGCCATAATTTTTGAAATAGGTAATTGTTTAATAGTCATAACTATTTGAACTTATTTGATAAACAGATTCCTTTTTCAATTTTCTTACTCATTAATTTTTAAAATATTAATAAATCAGTATTATTTTACTTCAAATAAGCTCATATGAACTAAAACAATTATTTTATTACAAAAGAAAAGGTCATAATGATTTGAAATAGATAATTATTCAAATAGTCATGACTATTTGAACTTGTTCGATAAACATATTTATTTTTTAAATCTTTTACTTATTAATTGTCAAAATATTAATAAATTAAAATTATTTTAATCTGAATAAGTTTGAATGAATAGAAACAATTATTTTATGATAAAACAAAAAGTCATAATAAGTTGAAATAAATAATTGCTCAAATAGTCATAACGATTTGAACTTATTCGGTAAACATATTTATTTTTTAAATCTTTGACTAATTAATTATCTTAATATTAATAAATTTATATTATTTTATTCGAAATAAGCTTGTATTAACTGAAAAATTGTTTTATGGCAAGTCAAAAGGTTTTAAAGCTTCTAAATAGGCAATTGTTCAAATTGTAATAACTATTTGAACTTGTTTGATAAATAGATTTATTTTTTTAAATCTCTTTCTTATTAATTTTTTGAATGTTAATAAATTAGTATTAATTTATTTTAAATAAGCTTATATGAACTGTAACAATTGTTTTATGACTAAATAAAAGGTCAAAATAATTTGAAATAGATAATTATTCTAATAGTCTTAACCATTTGAGCTGAT
>NW_019168105.1:0-32173 GCF_002303985.1 Durio zibethinus
ACATTGTGATTCAAGAGGGGGTGAATTGGATTTCTCCAAATTCTTCCCAAACAAATGATTTCAATATAGTTGAATGGAAATTAAAACAATAAGCACTTTTGATGAAAATATAATGCAAACAATAACAATTAATGAATCTAAAATCAAATATAAACAACAATAAATTGTAAGGAGATAAGGATAGAAAAATCAAACACAATTATTTATAGAGATTCTGTCCTTCTCTACAAGGCACCTACGTCCTCTCTTCTTGGTTGTCCACACTAAGGCTTCAATCCACTATTCTTGAATTGAAAATACAACCTATCTTTTTCTTTCTAAGGCTTAAGATAGAAACCTCTACCCTTTGTAGTATTCTACCCAATCTCACTACAAAGCTCTCAAGAGGATACCTCACCTCTTGTTCTCTTCCACCCTTGTATATCAAAGGTAATTTTGCAAACAATAGAACAACCTCTCTAAGGCTAAGTGTTTGCTAAGTTTAAGTACAAGAAAATGATGAATGAACAACAAATAAAAATTGGGATACAATAAATACAAAGATATGGACTTTTGAAGCTCTAAAAACTCTTGATTCTTTGAGAAATGAAATGTGGCTTATTGGCTCTTGCTCTCTTGATTCATCAATCTTCTCAGTGTGTTGGAGTGCCCAATTTATAAAGAAATTGAAGAAGTAGCCATTAGGAAAGCTTGGAGTGAAGAAATGCCCATTGAGGAATGATGAAAAAATAGCCATTGGAGTGCCATGCCCAGAATCGTTCGATCCCTCCATGAGGGGATCGATCCTATCAGCTGCTGGGTGGTTTGTTTCCTATTTTGTACTCTACTAACTAATTTGACCATAACTTGAGTTATATAAATCTAAATTACAAACCGTTTGAAGATTTGGAAACTAGACGTAAAGGGCTTTCTATCCATATAATTTCATCACCTAATTCACTGTGTACGAATTATAGTGAATTTTCAAAGTTACACCTTGTGCAGTTTTTTTGACAACTGCAGAGTGTCTAGTAAAAATTCAAAATCTTTTCTTAGAAAATTTGGATTTTGATTTTGTTATATATCTAAAATTGTTATGATATTTTTTCTCATAAAGTAATTATTTCTATTCATACAAGCTTATTCAGAGTAAAATATTGCTAAATTACTAATATTCTAAAAATTAATAAGTAAGAGATTTAAAAAATAAATATGTTTACTGTACTAGTTCAAATAGTTAAGACTATTAGAATAATTAGCTATTTCAAATCATTTTGACCATTTGTTTAGTCATAAAATAATTTTTTCAATTTATATAATTATCTTTTTAAAATTGTTATGACATTTTATTTTAACACAAAATTTTTGTTTCAATTCATAAAATCTTATCCAAAATAAAATAATGTTACTTTAATAATATTTCAAAAATTGAGAAGTTGGAGATTTAAAAAAATAAATCAGTTTATCGAATCAGTTATGACTATTTAAACAATTACTTATTCCAAATCGTTATGACTTTTTATTTTGTCATAAAACAATTGATTTTGTTCACACAAGTTTATTTGGATTAAAATAATATTAATTTATTAATATTTTTGACAATTAAAAAGTAAAAGGTTTTCAAAATAATATGTTTAATGAACAAGTTCAAATAGTCATAACTATTTGAATAATTATCTATTTCAAATCTCATAACTATTTGAATAATTATCTATTTCAAATTGCTATGACCTATTGTTTCGTCATAAAACAACTATATTAGTTCACATAGGCTTATTGGAAATAAAATAATACTAATTTATTAATATTCCAAAAATTAATGAGTAAAAGATTTAAAATATGAATGTGTTTACCAGACAAGTTCAAATGGTTATGACTATTTGAACAATTATCTATTCAAACGTTATGACCTTTTGTTGTGTCATGAAATAATTGTTTATGTTCATATAAGCTTATTTCAAATAAAATAATATAAATTTATTAATATTCCAAAATTAATAAGCAAAAATTTAAAAAATAAATTTGTTTTCTAAACATATTCAAATAGTTATAACTATTTGAACAATTATCTATTTCAAATAGTTATAACCTTTTGTTTTGTCATAAACCAATTGTTTCTATTCATACAAGTGTATTTGAAATAAATAATAATATTTTATTAATATTCCAAAAATTAATAAGTAAAAATTTTAAAAAATAAATCTGTTTACCGAGCAAGTTCATATCATTATGACTATTTGAACAATTATTTATTTCAAATAGTTATGACTTTTTATTTTGTCATAAAACAATTCTTTCTATTCATACAAGTTTAGTCAGATTAAAATAATACTATTTTATTAATATTTTGAAAATTAATAGGTAGGAGATTTAAAAAATAAATCCTTTTACCGAAAAAGTTTAAATAGATTTGACTATTTGAACAATTATCTATTTAAAGTTGTTATGACCTTTTGTTTTGTCATAAAACAATTGTTTTAGTTCATAAAAACTTATCTGAAATAAAATAATAATACTTTTTTAATATTTCAAAAATTAATAAGCAAAAGATTTAAAAACTAAAGTTGTTTTCCAAACCAGTTCAAATAGTTATGACTATTTGAAGAAATATCAATCTCAAATCATTATGATCTTTGTTTTCTCATAAAACATATGTTTTTGATCATATAAGCTTATTCGGATAAAAATAATACTAATTTAATAATATTTCAAAAATTAATAAGAGATTTAAAAAATTAATGTGTTTACCAAACTAGTTCAAATAGTTAAGACTATTAGAATAATTATCTATTTCAAATTGCTCTGACCTTTTGTTTAGTTATACAATAATTGTTTCAATTCATACAAGCTTATTTGGAATAAAATAATACTAATTTATTAACATTCAAAAAATTAATAAGCATGAGATTTGAAAATATAAATCTATTTACTAAACAAGTTCAAATAGTTATGAATATTTAAACAATTATTTATTTAAAATCATTTGACCATTTGTTTTATCATAAAATAGTTGTTTTAGTTCATAAAATCATATCCAAATAAAATAATACTACTTTATTAATATTTCAAAAGTTAATAAGTAAAAGATTTAAAAAATAAATTAGTTTACCGAATCAGTTCAAATAATTATGGCCATTTGAACAACTATCTATTTCAAATCATTATTACCTTTTGTTTTGTCATAAAACAATTGTTTTCAACATACAAGTTTATTTAAAATAAAATAATACTAATTCATTAATATTTCAAGAATTAATAAGAGATTTAAAAAATATATCTGTTTACCAAATCAATTCAAATAGTTATGACTATATGAATAATTACCTATTTTAAATTGTTATAACCTTTTGTTCTATCATAAAACAATTGTTTCTATCCATACAAACTTATTCAAATAAAATAATACTAATTTAGTAATATTCTGAAAATTAATAACTAAGATATTTAAAAAATAAATCTGTTTGCTGAACTAGTTTAAACAGTTAAACTATATGAATAATTATTTATTTCAAATTGTTATGACCATTTGTTTTGTCATAAAACATTATTTAGCTCATACAAGATTATTCGAAATAAAATAAAACTAATTTTTAATATTTCAAAAATTTATAAATAAGGGATTTAGAAATAATTGTGTTACTAAATTAGTTTGAATAATTATAACTATTTGAATAATTATTTATTTCAAATCGTTATTGCTTTATGTTTTGTCATAAAATAATTGTTTTTGTTAATATAAGTTTATTCGAAAGAAAATAACACTAATTTATTAATATTTAGAAAATTAATCAGTAAGAGAATTAAAAAGTAAATTTGCTTATCAAACCATTTCAAATAGTTTTGACTATTTGAATAATTATCTATTCTAATCATTATAACATTTTAGTATGTCATCAAACAATTGGTTCTATTCATACTATTTTATTTAGAATAAAATAACATTAATTTAATAATATTTTGAAACTTAATAACCAAGAAAATTAAAAAATAAATCTAATTGCCGAACCAATTCAAATAGTTAAGACTACATGAATGATTATCTATGTTAAATAGTTATAACCTTTTGTTTTGTCGTAAAACAATTGTTTTATTCATACAAGCTTATTAGGATTTAAATAATACTAATTCAATAATGTTTTAAAAATTAATAAGTAAGATTTAAAAATAAATTTGTTTATCGAATAAGTTCAAATGGTTAAGACTATTAGAATAATTATCTATTTCAAATCGTTATGACATTTTGTTTAGTTATAAAACAATTGTTTCAGCTCATACAAGCTTATTCAAAATAAATTAATACTAATTTATTAACATTCAAAAAATTAATTACAAAAAGAGATTCAAAAAAATAAATTTGTTTACCAAACAAGTTCAAATAGTAATTACTATTTAAGTAATTGTCTATTTAAATCGTTATAACACTATTTGAGTAATTGTCTATTTAAAATCATTATAATCACTTGATTGTCATAAAACAATTGTTTCAGTTAGCACAAATTTAAACAAAATAAAATAATATTAATTTATTAATATTTTTGGAATTAATAAGTAAGAATTTAAAAATAAATTTGTTTACAATAGTAATAATAATTATGGCATTCGAAAAATTTTATTTTAAATTTTATGAGCTTATTGTTTTGGCATAAAAAATATTGTTTTATCATACAAGCTATTGAAATAAAATACAATAATTTTTTAATATTGAAAAATTATAGTTAAGACATTTAAAAAATAATATTGTTTATAATAGTTCAAATAGTTAGACTATATAACAATTTCAATCTCAAATTGTTAAGACTTGTTTTGTAATTAAACATATTGTTTTTAATACATAACTTATTCAAATAAAAATAAAATTATTTATTATTCCAAAATTAATAAGAGTTTAAAAAAAATTAGTCTTGCGGATAGTATCAAATAATTAAAACCATTGAATAATAATTATTATTAGAACTGTTTTGATATTTGTTAAGTCAAAAAATAGTTTATGTTGTCATATCGTTACAAGCTTATTCGAAATAACATAATCCAAATTTATTAACATTTGGAAAATTAAAAAAAAAAGATTTGAAAAAATAAATCTGTTTACTGAATAAGTTCAAATAGTTATAATTATTTGAACAATTATTTATTTAAAATTGTTATGACCTTTCGTTTTGACATATAACAATTGTTTCAATTCATAAAAGCATATCCAAAATAAAATAATAATAATTTCTTAATATTTTAAAAATTAATAAGTAAGAGTTTAAAAAAATAAATTTGTTTACCGAACAAATTCAAATAGTTATGACTATTTAAACAATTATCTATTTAAAATCGTTATGACCTTTTGTTTTGTCATAAAACAATTGCTTCAGTTCCTATAAGCTTATTGAAATAAAATAACACTAATTTATTAATATTCCAAAAATTAATAAGTGATTTAAAAGTGAATATGTTTACCAAATTAGTTCAAATAATTATCACCATTTCAATAATTATCTATTTCAAATCGTTGTTACCTTTTGTTTGGTCATATAATAATTGTTTTATATCATACAAGCTTATTCAGAATAAAATAATACTAATTTCTTAATCTCTCAAAAATTAATAAGTAAGAGATTTAAAAAAAATTGTTTACTGAATCAATTCAAATAGTTATGACTATTTGAAGAATTGTATACTTCAAATCAATTATTTACAAAATAAACCTTTTGTTCTATTATAAAATAATTATTTATGTTCATACATGCTTATTCAAAATAAAATAATACTAATCTAATAATATTTCAAAAATTAATAACTAAGAGATTTAAAAATTAAATTTGTTTGTCAAACTAGTTCAATTTGTTAAGACTATATAAACAATTATCTATTTCAAATTGTTATGACTTTTTGTTTTTTATAAAATAATTTTTTCGATTCATACTAGCTTATTTGAAATAAAATAAAATAAATTTATTAATATTACAAAAATTAATAAGAGATTTAAAAAATAATTATGTTTACCTAACTAGTTCTAATAATTATGACTATTTGAATAATTCTATTTCAAAATGTTATAACTTTTGTTTTGTCATAAAATATGTTTTTGTTCATATAAGTTTGTTTAGAATAAAATAATACAAATCTATTAATATTACAAAAATTCATAAGAGATTTTAAAAATAAATCTTTTTATCAAACTAGTTCAAATAGTTATAACTATTTGAGCAATTAATTATTTCAAATCGTTTTGACTTTTTGTTCCATTATAAAACAATAGTTTCTATTCATACAAGCTTATTTAGATTAAAATAATACTAATTTATTATTATTTTGACAATTAATAATTAAAAAATTTAAAACATAAATATGTTTACCAAACTAGATCAAATAGTCATGACTATTTAAATAATTATCTATTTCAAATTATTATGACTTTTGTTTTGTCATAAGAAAATTATTTCAGTTCATATAAGGTTATTCAAAATAAAATAATAGTAAGTTGTTAATATTCCAAAAATTAATAATTAAGAGATTTAAAAAATAAAACTATTTACTGAACAAGTTTAAATAATTATGACTATTTAAACAATTATCTATTTGGAATTGCTATAACCTTTTGTTTTGTCATAAAAAGATTTCATCTATTTATACAAGCCTATTTCAGATAAAATAATTCAAATTTATTACTAACAAGATAATTAATAAGTAAAAGATTTAAAAAATAAATCTGTTCACCAAAAAGTTCAAATCGTTATGACTATTTGAACAACGATTATTATAACTTTTTATTTTGTCATAAAATAATTATTTCTGTTCATACAAGCTTATTCAAATTAAAATAATATTAATTTATTAATATTTTGAATTATAAGCAAAAGATTTAAAACATAAATATGTTTACCAAACAATTTCAAATAGTCATGACTATTTGAATAATTATCCATTTCAAATCATTGTGACCTTTTGTTTTGTAATAAAATAATTGTTTCAGTTAACATAAGCTTATTTGAAGTAAAATAATACTAATTTATTAATATTCCAAAAATTAATGAGTAAGAGAACTAGAAAAATGAATCTGTTTACTAAACAAGTTCAAAGAGTTATGACTATCTGAACAATTATCTATTTAAAAATATTATGACCTTTTGTTTTGTCAGAAAACAATTGGTTTTGTTCATCCAAGCTTATTTCAAATAAAATAATATAAATTAATTAATATTCCAAAAGTTATAAGCGAAAATTTGAAAAATGAATTTTTTTATTAAACACATTCAAATAGTTATGACTATTTGAACAGTTATTTATTTCAAATCGTTATGACCATTTGTTTTGTCATAAACCAATTATTTCTATTCATGCAAGCTTATTTGGAAAAAATAATACTAATTTATTAAAATTCTAAAAATTAATAAGCAAAAGATTTAAAAAATAAATCTTTTTACCAAGCGAGTTCAAATAGTTATGACTATTTGAATAATTATTTATTTCAAATCATTATGATCTTTTGTTTTATCATAAAACAATTGTTTCTATTCATAAAAGTATATTTGGAATAAAATAATATTAATTTATTAATATTCTAAAAATTAATAAGTTAGAGATTTAAAGAATAAATTTGTTTACCGAACAAGTTCAAATAGTCATGTCTATTTGAACTATCATCTATTTCGAACTGTTATGACATTTTGTTTTATCATAAAATAATACCAATTATTCAAAATAATTGGTATTCATACAAAATTATTTAGAATAAAATAATACCAATTTATTACTATTTCAAAAATTAATAAGGATTTAAAAAATAAATGTGTTTACTGAACTAGTTCAAATAATTAAGCCTATGAGAACAATTATCTATTTCAAATCATTCTGACCTTTTATTTAGTCATAAAATAATTGTTTTAATGTATACATGCTTATTCAAAATAAAATAATACTAATTTATTAACATTTAGAAAATTAATAAGCAAGAAATTAAAAAAATAAATCTGTTTACCAAAAAGTTCAAATAGTTATGACTATTTGAACAATTATCTATTTAAAATTATTATGACCTTTTATTTTTATTGTAAAACAATTGTTTCAGTGCATAAAAGCTTATCCAAAATAAAATAATATTACTTATTAATATTTCAAATTTGATAAGTTAGAGATTTAAAAAATAAATTAGTTTATAGAATCAATTCAAATAATTTTGGCCATTTGAATAATTATCTATTTTAAATCATTATGAATTTTTGTTTTATCATAAAATAATTATTTTTCATCATACAAGCCTATTCGGTATAAAATAATACTAATTTACTAATATTTTAGAAATTAATAAGTAGGAGATGCAAAAAATTGATCTGTTTACTGAATCAGTTCAAATAGTTATGACTATTTGAATTATATATTTCAAATTTATAAGCTTGTTATATCATAAACAATTTTTTTGTTCATAAAAGTTTATTCAAAATAAAATAATACTAATGTAATAATATTCTAAAAATTAATAACTAAGAGATTTAAAAAATAAATGTATTTACCAAACTGGTTCAAATAGTTAAGACTATATGAACAATTCTTTATTTTAAATCGTTAGGACTTTTTGTTTTATCGTAAAACAATTTTTTCAGTTTTTAGTAACTTATTTAGAGTAAAAAAACAAATTTATTAATATTTCAAAAATTAGTAAGAGATTTAAAAAATAATTATGTTTGCCGAATCAATTCAAATAATTATGACTATTTGAACAATTATCTATTTCAAATCATTATTACCTTTTTTTTGTCATAAAACAAATGCTTTTGTTCATATAAGTTTATTTGGAATAAAATAATATTAATTTATTAATATTTGAAAATTAAGAAGTAAGAGATTTAAAAAATAAATTTGTTTACTAAACCAGTTGAATTAGTTATAACTATTTGAACCATTATTTACTTTAAATCGTGATGACTATTTGTTTTGTCATAAAAGAATTGTTTCTATTCATAAGTCTTATTCGAATAAAGTAATGCTAATTTATTAACATTTTAAAAATTAAAAAGTAATGGATTTAAAAAATGAATTTGTTAGCCTGACGAGTGCAAATAGTTATGACTGTTTGAACAATTATCTATTTCAAATTGTTATGACCATTTGTTTTATTGCAAAACAATTGTTTCTATTCGTACAAGCTTATCTAAAATAAGATAATTCTAATTTATTAATATTCAAAAAATTAATAAGCAAGAGATTTAAAAAATGAATTTGTTTACTGAACAAGTTCAAATAGTTATGATTGTTTGAACAATTATCTATATCAAATTGCTATAACTTTTTGTTTTGTTATAAAACAATTTTTTTTATTCATACAAGCTTATTTTAAATAAAATAATATAAAATTTTTAATATTCCAAAAATTAATGAGTAAAAATTAAAAAAAAGTTTTTTGAACACATTCAAATAGTTTGACTATTTGATCAATTATCTATTTCAAATAGTTATGACCTTTTATTTTGTCAGAAACCAATTTGTTTCTGTTCATACAAGCCTGTTTGAAATAAAATAATGCTAGTTTATTAATATTCCAAAAATTGATAAGTAAAAGATTTAAAAAATAAATTTGTTTATCAAGCAACTTCAAATAGTTATGATTGTTTGAACAATTGTTTATTTAAAATAGTTATGATTTTTTGTTTTGTCATAAAACAATTATTTCTATTCATACAAGTTTATTGGGAATAAAAAAATACTAATTTATTAATATTCTAAAATTAATAGGTAGGAGATTTAAAAAATAAATCTTTACTAAACAAGTTCAAATAGTTATGTCCATTTGAACAATTATCTATTTAAAATGTTATGATCTTTTGTTTTGTCATAAAACAATTGTTTCTATTTGTGCAAAATTATTTAGAATAAAATAATACTAATCTATTAATATTTTGAAAATTAATAAGAGATTTAAAAACTAAATATGTTTATGGAAACAATTCAAATAGTTATGATTATTTAAACAATTATTTATCTCAAATAATTATTATCTTTATTTTGTCATAAAATAGTTTGTTTCTTTTTATACAAGTTTATTCAGATTAAAATAATATTAATTTAATAATATTCCAAAAATTAATAAAGATTTAAAAAATAAATGTTTGTCGAACCAATTCAAATAGTTAAGACTATTAGAGCAATTATTTATTTCAAATTGTTCTGACCTTTTGTTTAGTCATAAAATAATTATTTCAGTTCATACAAGCTTACTCAAACAAAATAATAGCAATTTATTAACATTTGAAAAATTAATGAGTAAGAGATTAAAAAAAATGTTTATCAAACAAGTTGTAATAGATTTGACTATTTAAACAATTATCTATTTAAAGTCATTACGACCTTTTGTTTTGTCATAAAACATTTGTTTCAGTTCAAATAATACTACTTCACTAATATTTTGAAAATTAGTAAGCAAGAGATTTAAAAACTAAATCTGTTTTTCGCACCAATTCAAATAGTTATGACTATTTGAACAAATATCAATCTTAAAATAGTTATGATCCTTATTTTGTCATAAAACAATTGTCAAGGTTTTTAGATAAAAATAATATTAATTTAATAATATTCAAAAATTAATAAGAGATTTAAAAAAATATATGTTTGTCGAGCCAGTTCAAATAGTTAAGACTACTAGAATAATTATCTATTTCAAATCATTTTGACCTTTGGTTTAGTCATATAATAATTGCTTCAGTTTATACAAGCTTAATCAGAATAAAATAATACTAATTTATTAATATTCAAAAAATTAATAAGCAAAAGATTTGAAAAATTAAATCTGTTTACTAAACAAGTTTAAATAGTTATGACTATTTGAACAATTATCTATTTAAAATCGTTATGACCTTTTTATTTTGTCATAAAACCATTGTTTTAGTTCATAAAAGCTTATCCAAAATAAAATAACACTATTTTATTAATATTTCAAAAGTTAATAAGAGATTTAAAAAATAAATCAATTTACCAAAATAGTTCAAATAATTATGGCCATTTGAACAGCTACCTATTTCAAATCATTATTGCTTTTTATTTTGTCTTAAAATTTTTTTTTAAATATACAATCTTATTTGAAATAAAATAAAACTAATTTATTAATATTTCACTAATTAATAAGAGATTTAAAAAATAAATCTATTTACTGAACTAGTTTAAATAGTTATGACTATTTGAACAATTATCTATTTCAAATTGTTATAACCTATTGTTCTATCATAAAATAATTATTTCTATTTATACAGAAATATTTAGAATAAAATAATACTAATTTAGTAATATTCATAAAATTAATAAGTAAGAGATTTAAAAATAAATCTGTTTACCCAATTAGTTCAAACAGTTAAGAGTATATAAATAATTATTTATTTCAAATTGTTATGACCTTTTGCTTTATTATAAAATAATTATTTTAGCTCATATAAGCTTATCCCAAAAAAAAATAATATTACTTTATTAATATTTCAAAAGTTAATAAGGGATTTAAAAAATAAATTAGTTTATCGACATAGTTCAAATAAGTATGGGCATTTGAACAACTACCTATTTCGAATCGTTATTACCTTTTGTTTTATCTTAAAACAATTGTTTTTCAACATTCAAGCTTATTTGAAATAAAATAAAACTAATTTATTAATATTTCAAGAATTAATAAGAGATTTAAAAAGTAAATCTATTTACCAAACAAGTTCAAATAGTTTTGACTACTTGAATAATTATCTATTTCAAATTGTTATAACCTTTTGTTCTATCATAAAACAATTATTTCTATTCCTACAGGCTTTTTCGAAATAAAATAATACTAATTTAGTAGTATTCTAAAAATTAATAACTAAGAGATTTTAAAAATAAATCTATTTTCCAAACTAGTTCAAACAGTTAAGACTACATGTACAATTATTTATTTCAAATTGTTATGACCTTTTGTTTTTTCATAAAGCAATTATTTCAGCTTATACAAGCTTATTCGAAATAGAATAAAACTAATTTATTAATTGTTCAAAATTTTGTAAGAGATTTAGAAAATAATTTTATTTATTGAACCAATTCAAATGATTATGACTATTTGAACAATTATCAATTTTAAATCATTATTACTAATTTATTAATATTTAGAAAATTAATCAATAAGAGATTTAAAAAGAAAATCTATTTACCAAACCATTTTAAATAGTTTTAACTATTTGAATAATTATTTATTCCAAATCATTATAACCTTTTATTTTGTCATCAAACAATTGGTTCTGTTGATACTATTTTATTTGAAATAAAATAATAATAATTTAATAATATTTTGAAACTTAATAACCAAGAAAATTAAAAAATAAATCTAATAGCCAAACAAGTTCAAATAGTTAAGACTAAATGAATGATTATTTATTTCAAATCATTATGACCTTTTGGTTTCTCGTAAAATAATTATTTTGTTTGTACAAGCTTATTCGAATTAAAATAACACTAATTTAATAATAGTTCAAAAATAAATAAGAGATTTAAAAAATAAATTTGTTTACCAAATCAGCTCAAATGGTTAAGACTATTAGAATAATTATCTATTTCAAATTATTTTGACCTTTTGTTTAGTCATAAAACAATTGTTACAGTTCATATAAGCCTATTCAGAATAAATTAATACTAATTTATTAACATTCAAAAAATTAATAAGAAAGAGATTTAATAAAATAAATCTATTTATCAAACAAGTTCAAATAGTTATTACAATTTGAACAATTGCCTATTTAGAAGCTTTAAAACCTTTTGACTTGCCATAAAATAATTTTTCAGTTAATACAAGCTTATTTCGAATAAAATAATATAAATTTATTAATATTAAGATAATTAATTAGTCAAAGATTTAAAAAATAAATATGTTACCAAATAAGTTCAAATCATTATGACTATTTGAGCAATTATTTATTTCAACTTATTATGACTTTTTGTTTTATCATAAAATAATTGTTTATGTTCATTCAAACTTATTCAGATTAAAATAATTTTAATTTATTAATATTTTGACAATTAATAAGTAAAAGATTTAAAAAATAAATATGTTTATCGAACAAGTTCAAATAGTCATGACTATTTGAATAATTATATATTTCAAATCATTATGACCTTTTCTTTTGTAATAAAATAATTGTTTTAGTTCATATGAGCTTATTTGAAGTAAAATAATACTGATTTATTAATATTTTAAAAATTAATGAGTAAGAAAATTGAAAAAGGAATCTGTTTATCGAATAAGTTCAAATAGTTATGACTATCTAAACAATTACCTATTTCAAAACATTATGGCCTTTTGTTTTATCTTAAAACAATTGGTTCTGTTCATGTAAGCTTATTTCAAATAAAATAATATAAATTTATTAATATTTTAGAAATTAATAAGTTAAATTTAAAAAAATAAATCTGTTTTCTTAACTTGTTTAAAAATTTATGACTTTTTGAACAATTATTTATTTCAAATCGTTATGACCCTTTGTTTTGTCATAAACTAATTGTTTCTATGCATACAAGCTTATTCATAATAAAATAATATTAATTTATTAAAATTTCAAAAGTTAATAAGTAAAATATTTAAAAAATAAATTTGTTTACCAGACAAGTTTAAATAGTTATAACTATTTGAACAGTTATTTATTTGAAATCATTATAAACTTTTGTTTTTGTCATAAAATAATTGTTTCTATTGATACAAGTTTATTCGAAATAAAAGAATACTAATTTATTAATAAAATAAAATTAATGAGTTGGAGACTTAAAAAATTAATCTGTTTACCAAATAAGTTCAAATAGTCACATCCATTTGAACTATTATCTATTTCAGATCATTATGACACTTTGTTTGGTCGTAAAACAATGATTTTTATTCATACAATATTATTCAGAATAAAATAATACTAATTTATTAATATTTCAAAAATTAATAAGAGATTTAAAAACTAAATTTGTTAACCAAACTAGTTTAAATTATTATGACTATTTGAACAATTATCTATCTCAAATCATTATGATCATTGTTTTGTTATAAAACAATTGTTTCTATCCATACAAGCTTATTCAAAGTAAAATATTGGTAAACTAATAATATTCTAAAATTAATAAGCAATAGATTTAAAAAAGTAAATGTGTTTATTGAACCAGTTCAAATAGTTAAGAATATTAGAACAATTATCTATTTCAAATCGTTCTGACCTTTTGTTTAGTCATAAAATAATTGTTTTAGTTCATACATGCTTATTCGAAATAAAATAATATTATTTTATTAACATTCAAAAAATTAATAAGCAAAAAATTTTAAAAAATAAATATGTTTACCGAACAAATTCAAATAGTTATGACTATTTGAACAATTATCAATTTAAAATCATTATGACCTTTTGCTTTATAATAAAACATTTGTTTCAATTCATAAAAGCTTATCCAAAATAAAATAATATTCCTTTATTAATATTTTAAAAATTGAGAAGTTGGAGATTTAAAAAATAAATCAATTTATCGAATCAGTTCAAATAATTGTGGCCATTTGAACAATTATCTATTTCAAATTGTTATGAACTTTTATTTTGTCGTAAAACAATTGTTTTTCATCATATAAGCCTATTCGGAATGAAATAATACTAATTTATTAATATTTCAAAAATTAATGAGTAGGAGATTTAAAAAATAAATTTTTTAAGCAAACTAGTTCAAATAGTTATAACTATTTGAACAATTATATATTTCAAATCATTATAACCTTTTCTTTTGTTATATAACAATTATTTATGTTCATACAAGCTTATTCAAAATAAAATAATACTAATCTAATAATATTATGAAAATTAATAACTAAGAGATTTTAAAAAAAAATTGTTTGCCAAACCAGTTCAAATAGTAAAGGCTGTATGAATAATTATCTATTTCAAATCGTTATGACCTTTTGTTTTGTCATAAAACAAATGTTTTTGTTCATATAAGTTTGTTTGGAATAAAATAATATTAATTTATTAATATTTTAAAAATTATTAAGAGATTTAAAATATAAATTTGTTTACCAAACTAGTTCAATTAGTTACAACAATTTGAATAATTATTTATTTTAAATCGTTATGACCATTTGTTTTGTCATAAAACAATTATTTCTATTGATACAATTTTATTTGGAATAAAATAATGCTAATTTATTAATATTCTAAAAATTAATAAGTAACGAATTTAGAAAATGAATCTGTTGGCTTGACCAATGTAAATAGTTATATCTATTTGAACAATTATCTATTTCAAATCGTTATGACCTTCTATTTTGTCACAAAACAATTGTTTCTATTCATACAAGCTTATTCAGAATAGCATAATTCTAATTTATTAATATTTCAAAAATTAATAAGTAAGAGATTTAAAAACTAAATCTGTTTATTGAACAAGTTAAAACAATTACGATTATTTGAACAATTACCTATTTCAAATCGCTATAACCTTTTGTTTTGTCATAAAATAATTTTTTCTATTCAGACAACCTTATTTCAATTAAAATAATACAAATTTATTAATATTCAGATAATTAATAAATAAAAGATTTAAAAAATAACTATGTTTACTGAATAAATTCAAATAGTTGTGACTATTTGAACAATTATTTATTTCAAATCATTATGACTTTTTTGTTTTGTCATAAAATAATTTTTTTGTTCATACAAGCTTATTCGAATTAAAATAATATTAATTTATTAATATTTTGACAATTAATAAGTAACAGATTTTAAAAATAAATATGTTTATTGAACAAGTTTTGATAGTCACAACTATTTGAATAATTATCTATTTCAATTTGTTATGACCTTTTATTTTATCATAAAACAATTATATAAGTTCATATACGCTAATTCAAAATAAAATAATACTAATTTATTAATATTTCAGAAATTAATGAGTAAGAGATTTAAAAAATAAATTTATTTACCAAACAAGTTCCAATTGTTATGCTTATATAAATAATTTTTTATTTCAAATCATTATGATATTTTGTTTTATCATAAAATAATTATTTCTGTTCATGTAAGCTTATTTCAAATAAAATAATATAAATTTATTAATATTCCAAAAATTAATAAATAAAATTTTTAAAAATAAAATATGTTTTATGAATACGTTCAAATAGTTATGATTATCTGAATAATTATCTATTTTAAATAATTATGACCTTTTGTTTTGTCATAAACTAATTGTTTCTATTCATACAAGTGTATTCAAAATAAGTAATGCTAGTTTATTAATATTCCAAAAATTAATAAGTAAAAGATTTAAAAATAAATCTATTTACCGAGCAAGTTCAAATAGTTATGCTTGTTTGAACAATTATTTATTTCAAATAGTTATGATATTTTGTTTTATCATAAAACAACTATTTCTATTCATACAAGTTTATTCAAAATAAAATAATATTAATTTATTAATATTTTGAAAATTAATAGGTAGGAGATTTAAAAAATAAATCTGTTTATCGAATAAGTTCAAATAGTCATATCTACATGAATAATTATCTATTTCAAAATGTTATGACCTTTTGTTTGTCATAAAATAATTGTTTCTATTCATGCAAAATTATTCAAAATAAAATAATACTAATTTATTAATATTTTGAAAATTAATAAGAGATTTAAATACTAAATCTATTTATCGAAACAATTTAAATAGTTATTGCTATTTGAATGATTATCTATTTCAAATCGTTATGATGTTTGTTTTGTCATAAAACAATTGTTTCTTTTGATACAAGTTTATTTAGATTAAAATAATACTAATTTAATAATATTTCAAAAATTAATAAGAGCTTTGAAAAATAAATGTGTTTGTTAAACGAGTTTAAATAGTTAAGACTATTATAACAATTATCTATTTCGAATCGTTATGACCTTTTGTTTAGTTATAAAACAATTATTTCAGTTCATACAAACTTATTCAAAATAAAATAATTGTAATTTATTAACATTTGAAAAATTAATGAGCAAGAGATTTAAAAAATATAAATTTATTTATCAAATAAGTTCAAATAGATTTGACTATTTGAACAATTATCTATTTAAAGTCGTTATGTCCTTTTGTTTTGTCATAAAACAATTGTTTCATTTCATAAAACCTTATTTGAAATAAAATAATACTACTTTATTAATATTTAAAAAATTAATAAACAAAAGAATTAAAACTAAAGTTGTTTTTTTGAACTAGTTCAAATAATTATGAATATTTGAAGTAAACAAATTTATTTTTTAAATCTCTTACATATTAATTTTTAGAATATTAATAAATTAGTATTATTTTATTTTAAATAAACTTGCATGAATAGAAACAATTGTTTTATGATAAAACAAAGGATCATAGCTACTTGAAATAAATAATTGTTCAAACAAGCATAATTATTTGAACTTGCTTGGTAAATATATTTACTTTTTAAATCTTTTACATATTAATTTTTTGAATATTAATAAACTTGTAATATTTATTTTGAATATGCTTATATGAATAGAAACAATTGGTTTATGTTAAAACAAAATGTCATAATTATTTAAGATAGATAATTATTCAGATAGTCATAACTATTTGAACTTGTTTGGTAAATAAATTTATTTTTTAAATCTCTTAATCATTAATTTTTTGAATATTAATAAAATAGTATTATTTTATTTTGAATAAGCCTATATGAACTGATATAATTGTTTTATAATGAAATAAAACATCATAACAATTTGAAATAGATAATTATTTAAATAGTTATGACTATTTAAACTTGTTTAATAAACATATTTATTTTTTAAATCTGTTACTTATTAATTGTTAAAATGTTACTAAATTAATATTATTTTAATTCAAATAAGCTTGTATGAACAAAAATAATTGTTTTATGACAAAACAAAAAGTCATAACAATTTGAAATAAATATTTATTTAAATAGTCACAACTATTTGAATCTATTTGCTAAATGTAGTTATTTTTTAAATCTTTTATTTATTAATTATATGAATATTAATAAATTTGTATTATTTTAATTGAAATAAGCTTGTATGAATAGAAAAAATTATTTTATGACAAAACAAAAGGTTATAGTGACTTGAAATAGGTAATTATTCAAATAATCATAACTATTTGAACTTGTTCGATAACTAGATTTAGTTTTTAAATCTCTTATAAATTTTTAAAATATTAATAAATTAGAATTATGCTATTCCAAATAAGCTTGTACGAATAGAAACAATTGTCTTGAGACAAAACAAAAGGTCATAACGATTTCAAATAGATAATTGTTCAAATAGTTATAACTATTTGCACTGGTCAAGCCAATAGATTCATTTTTTAAATTCGTTACTTATTAATTTTTAGAATATTAATAAAGTAGCATTATTTTATTCCAAATAAAACTATATCAATAGAAACAATTGTTTTATGACAAAACAAATGGTCATAACGATTTGAAATAAATAATTATTCTATTTGTTATAACTATTTGAACTAGTTTGGTAAATATATTTATATTTTAAATCTCTTAATGTTAGCCTTGAATTGATCCTTATTTTGAAATGACAAAACATTAAACTAAATAAGCTTGATCAAGATTTTGAAAAAGATTTATTTAGTACATGTTCTTAAGTTTTATTTTTGGTACTAAATAAATAATATAATTTTCAAAGCTTAAACAAACCTTTCTTTGTTTTGATATTTCTCAAACCAAATCTACCTTTAAAGATTATTTATTTGAGCTTAAATGAAAGTCCAATTGTTGTTTTTAAAGTGAATTTATTCATTTTGGACTTAATACAATTTTAATAATATTGGTTTTGAGAAATAGATTAATTTAAGAAAGTTGTTTTACAAGAACAAAGTTTTTCCAACATTGAATTTGTTTCTTTTTCTGTATTAATTCACAAAGTTTTAATATTTGAATTTTACATGGTTGGAAAGCTCTTTGAGTCTACTTTCTAGTGGATCAAACAAAATCAAAATCCAAATTTTCTAAGAAAAGATTTAAAATTTTTACTAGACACTCTGCAGTTGTCTAAAAATTGCACAATGGGTAAATTTAAAAATTCACTATAATTCGTACACAGTAAGTTGGGTGATGAACTTTATATGGATAGAAAGCCCTTTAATATAGTTTCTAAATCTTCAAACGGTTTGTAATATGGATTTGTATAACTCAAGATATGATCAAATTAGTGAGTAGAGTGCAAAATAGGAGACAACCTCATGGAAGGGATCGATTGGGTCATGCTTTTTAAGCATGAAATAGCATAAAACATGAACCAATCGATCCCCTCAAGGAAGGGATTGATCGGGTCTAGGCAAAATCACACCAACAGCTATTTTTTCATGCTTTCAACAGCTATTTTCTTCTCCTAAGCATCCCCAATGGCGACTCCTTCAATTTCTCTATAAATTGGGTACTCCAACACACCAAGAAGAATGATGAATCAAGAGAGCAAGAGCCAATAAGCCATATTTTCATTCTCTCAAAGAATTAAGGGCTTTTAGAGCTTCAAAGTCCATATCTTTGTATTTATTGTATCCAAATTATATTTGTTGTTCATTCATCATTTTCTTGTACTTAAACTTAGCAAACACTTAGCCTTAGAGAGCTTGTTCTATTGTTTGCAAAATTACCTTTGATATACAAGGGTGGAAGAGAACAAGAGGTGAGGTATCATCTTGAGAGCTTTGCAGTGAGATTGGTTAAAATACTACAAAGGGTAGAGGTTTCTATCTTAAGCCTTAGAAAGAAAAAGATAGGTTGTATTTTCAATTCAAGAATAGTGGATTAAAGCCTTGGTGTGGACAACCAAGAAGAGATGATGTAGGTGCCTTGTGGAGAAGGATTGAACTTGTATAAATCATTGTGTTTGATTTCTCTATCCCAATCTCCGTACAATTTATTGTTGTTTATATTTGATTTTAGGTTCATTAATTGTTATTGCCTATATTATATTTTCATAAAAAATGCTTATTGTTTTAATTTCCATTCAACTATATTGAAATCATTGCTTGGGAAGAATTTGGAGAAATCCAATTCAACCCCCCTCTTAGATCACCATCTCACCTAAAAAGCTAACACTTAATAACTTTCAAAATATTAATAAATTAATGTTATTTTGTTCTAAACAAACTTATATAAACAAAAGCATTTGTTTTATGACAAAACATAAGGTCATAACGATTTGATATAGATAATTATTTATATAGCCTTCACTATTTGAACAGGTTTGGCAAACAAATTTATTTTTTAAATCTCTTAGTTATTAATTTTCATAATATTATTAGATTAGTATTATTTTATTTCAAATAAGCTTTTATGAACATAAATAAATGTTTTATGACAAAACAAAAGGTTATAACAATTTGAAATATATAATTGTTCAAATAGTCATAACTATTTGAACTAATTTGCTAAACAGATTTATTTTTTAAATCTCTTACTCATTAATTTTTGAAATAATAATAAATTAGTATCATTTTATTTTGATAGGCTTATATGATGAAAAATAATTGTTTTATGACAAAACAAAAGTTCATAACAATTTTGAAATAGATAATTGTTCAAATGGCCACAATTATTTGAACTGATTCAATTAAATTGATTTATTTTTTAAATCTTCAACTTCTCAATTTTTAAAATATTAATAAAGTAATATTATTTTATTTTTAATAAGCTTTTATGAACTAAAACATTTGTTTTATTATAAAACAAAAGGTCATAATAATTTTAAATAGATAATTGTTCAAATAGTCATAACTATTTGAATTTGTTCGATAAGCATATTTATTTTTTCAAATTTCTTGCTTATTAGTTTTTTGAATGTTAATAAAATAATATTATTTTATTTCAAATAAGCATTTATGAATTGAAACAATTATTTTATAACTAAACAAAAAGTCAAAACGATTTGAAATAGATAATTGTTCTAATATTCTTAACTATTTGAACTGGTTCGACAAACACATTTACTTTTTAAATCTATTACTTATTAATTTTAGAATATTATTAGTTTAGCAATATTTTTCTTTGAATAAGCTTGTATGAATAGAAAACAATTATTTTATGACAAAACAAAGATCATAATGATTTGAGATAGATAATTGTTCAAATAGTCATAACAATTTGAACTAGTTTGGTCAATAGATTTAGTTTTTAAATCTCTTATTAATTTTTGAAATATTAATAAATTAGTATTATTTTATTTTGAATAATTTTGTATGAATAAAAATAATTTTTTTACGACAAAAAAAAATGTCATAATGATTTGAAATAGATAATAATTCAAATGGACATGACTATTTGAGCTTGTTTGGTAAATAGATTATTTTCTTAACTCTCCAACTCATTAATTTTATTATATTAATAAATTAGTAGTATTTTATTCCAAATAAACTTGTATGAATAGAAACAATTGTTTTATGACAAAAACAAAAGTTTATAATGATTTGAAATAAATAACTGTTCAAATAGTTATAACTATTTAAACTCACTCGGTAAATAGATTTATTTTTTTAAATCTTTTACTTATTAACTTTTGGAATTTTAATAAATTAGTATTATTTTATTATGAATAAGCTTGTATGAATAGAAACAATTGGTTTATGACAAATAAAAGGTCATAACGATTTGAAATAGATAATTGTTTAAATAGTCATAAAATTTTGAACAAATTAAAAAAATAGATTTATTTTTAAAATTTTAACTTATTAATTTTTGAAATATTAATAAATTTATATTATTTTTATTCGAAATAAGCTTACATGAATAGAACTAATTGTTTTAAGATAAAACAAAAAGGTCATAATGTTTTGAAATAGATAATTGTTTGGATAGTCGTAACTATTTAAACTTATTTGGTAAATAGATTCCTTTTTTAGTTTTCTTACTCACTAATTTTTGAAATATTAATAAATTAGTATTATTTTACTCCAAATAAGCTCACATGAACTGAAACAATTATTTTATTAGAAAAGAAAAAGGTCATAATGATTTAAAATAGATAATTATTCAAATAGTCATGACTATTTGAACTTATTCGGCAAACATATTTATTTTTTAAATCTTCTACTTATTAATTGTCAAAATATTAATAAATTTATATTATTTTATTCAAAATAAGCTTGTATTAATTGAAACAATTATTTTATAACAAGTCAAAAGGTTTTAAAGCTTCTAAATAGACAATTGTTCAAATTGTAATAACTATTTGAACTTGTTCGATAAATAGATTTATTTTTTAAATCTCTTTTTTATTAATTTTTTGAATGTTAATAAATTAGAATTAATTGATTCTAAATAGGCTTGTATGAACCAAAACAATTGTTTTATGACTAAACAAAAGGTCAGAATGATTTGAAATAGATAATTGTTCTAATAGTCTTAACCATTTGAACTAATTTGGTAAAAAAATTTAATTTTTAAATTTATTCCTTATTTATTTTTGGACTATTATTAAATTAGTATTATTTTAGTTCGAATAAGCTTGTACGAACAAAACAATTATTTTACGAGAAAATAAAAGGTCATAACGATTTAAAATAAATAATAGTTTATATAGTCTTAACTATTTGAACTTGTTTGGCTATTAGATTTATTTTTTAATTTTCTTGGTTATTAAGTTTCAAAATATTATTAAATTAGTATTATTTTATTTCGAATAAATTAGTATCAATAGAACCAATTGTTTGATGACAAAATAAAAGGTTATAATGATTTGGAATAGATAATTATACAAATAGTCAAAACTATTTGAAATGGTTTGGTAAATAGATTTACTTTTTAAATCTCTTATTGATTAATTTTCTAAATATTAATAAATTAGTAATAATAATTTGACATTGATAATTGTTCAAATAGTTATAATTATTTGAACCGGTTTGATAAATAGAATTATTTTCTAAATCCTTTATAAATTTTTGAAATATTAATAAATTAGTTTTATTCTATTCCGAATAAGTGTGTATAAGCTAAAATAATTGTTTTATGATAAAAAAAAGGTCATAACAATTTGAAATAAATAATTATTCATATAGTCTTAACTGTTTGAACCAGTTCAACAAATAGATTTATTTTTTAAAATTTCTTAGTTATTAACTTTTAGATACTACTAAATTAGTATTATTTTATTTTGAAGAAGCCTATATGAATAGAAATAATTGTTTTACGATAGAACAAAAGGTTATAACAATTTGAAATAGATAATTATTCAAATAGTCATAACTATTTTAACTAGTTTGGTAAACATATTTACTTTTTAAATATCTTATTAATTCTTGAAATATTAATAAATTAGTTTTATTTTATTTCGAATAAGCTTGTATGTTGAAAAACAATTGTTTTAAGACAAAATAAAAAGTAATAAAAATTTGAAATAGGTAGTTGTTCAAATTGCCATACTTATTTGAACTGTTTCAGTAAAGTGATTTATTTTTTAAATCCCTTATTAACTTTGAAATATTAATAAAGTAATATTATTTTTTTGGGATAAGCTTATATGAGCTGAAATAATTGTTTTATGATAAAGCAAAAGGTCATAAAAATTTGAAATAAATAATTATTCATATAGTCATAACTGTTTCAATTGATTTGGCAAACAGATTTATTTTTAAATCTCTTAGTTATTAGTTTTTGGAATATTACTAATTTAGTATTATTTTATTCTAAATTAGCTTGTATAAATAGAAATAATTATTTTATGATAGAATAAAAGGTTATAACAATTTGAAATAAATAATTGTTCAAATAGTCATAACTATTTGAACTGGTTTGGTAAACAAACTTATTTTTTAAATCTCTTATTAATTCTTGAAATATTAATAAATTAGTATTATTTTTATTTCAAATAAGCTTGTATGTTGAAAAACAATTGTTTTAAGATAAAACAAAAAGTAATAATGATTTGAGATAGGTAGCTGTTCAAATGGCCATAATTATTTAAACTATTTTGGTAAATTGATTTATTTTTTAAACTCTTACTTATTAACTTTTGAAATATTAATAATGTAGTATTATTTTATTTTGGATAAGCTTTTATGAACTAAAACAATGATTTTATGACAAAACAAAAGGTCATAAGAATTTTAAATAGACAATTGTTCAAATAGTCCTAATTATGTGAACTTATTTAGTAAATAGATTTAATTTTTCAAATCTCTTGCTTATTAATTTTTTGAATGTTAATAAATTAATATTATTTTATTCCAATTAAGCTTGTATAAATTGAAATAATTATTATATGACTAAACAAAAGGTCAAAATGATTTGAAATAGATAATTATTTTAGCAGTCTTAACTATTTAAACTAGTTCGACAAACTTATATATTTTAAATCTTTTATTAATTTTTGGAATATTATTAAATTAATATTATTTTTATCTAAAAAAGCTTGTATGATTATAAACAATTTTTTTATGAGAAAATAAGGATCATAACTATTTGAGATTGATATTTGTTCAAATAGTCATTACTATGTGAACTGGTTCAAAAAATAGCTTTAGTTTTTAAATCTCTTACTTATTAGTTTTTGAAATATTAGTAAAGTAGTATTTTTTTTATTTTGGATAAGTTTTTATGAATTGAAACAAATGTTTTATGACAAAATAAAAGAGGGCATAACGACTTTACATAGATAATTGTTTAAATAGTCAAATCTATTTGAACTTGTTCAATAAACAATTTTTTTAATCTCTTGCTCATTAATTTTTCAAATGTTAATAAATTACTATTATTGTCTTTTGAATAAACTTGTATGAACTGAAATAATTATTTTATGACTTAACAAAAGGTTAAAACAATTTGAAATAAATAATTGTTCTAATAGTCTTAACTATTTGAATTGATTCAGCAAACACATTTATTTTTAAATCTCTTACTTATTAATTTTTTGGAATATTATTAAATTAATATTATTTTAATCTGAATAAGCTTGTATGAAAAGAAACAATTTTTTATGACAAAATAAAGATCATAATGATTTGAGATAGACAATTATTTAAATAGTCACAACTGTTTGAAATGTTTCCATAAATAAATTTAGCTTTTAAATCTCTTATTAATTTTCAAAATATTAATAGATCAGTATTATTTTATTCTAAATAATTTTGCACAAACAGAAACAATTTTTTTATGACAAAACAAAAGGTTATAACAATTTTAAATAGATAATTGTTCAAATTGACATAACTATTTGAACTTGTTCGGTAAACAGATTTATTTTTTAAAGCTTCTATCTATTAATTTTTAGAATATTAATAAATTAGTATTTTTTTTATTCCCAATAAACTTGTATGAATAGAAACAATTATTTTATGAAAAAACAAAAGGTCATAACTATTTTAAATAAACAATTGTTCAAATAGTCATAACTATTTGAAATTGCTCGGTAAACAAATTTATTTGTAAATCTTTTACTTATCAATTTTTGGAATATTAATAAACTAGTATTATTTTATTTCAAATATGCTTGCATAAACAAAAACAATTGGTTTATGACAAAACAAAAGGTCATAAATATTTAAAATAGATAATTGATAAATAGTCATAACTATTTGATGTGTTCATAAAACTTATATTTTTAAATTTTTACTTATTAATTTTTGGAATATTAACAAATTTGTATTATTTTATTTAAAATAAAGCTTGTATGAATGAAAAAAAATTGTTTTATGACAAAACAAAAAGTTATAGCAATTTGATATAGATAACTATTCAAACAGTCATAACTAGTTGAACTTGTTCGGTAAACAAATTCATTTTTTAAATCTTTTATTAATTTTTGGAATATTAATAAATTAGAATTATCTTATTTTAGATAAGCTTGTACAAATATAAACAATTGTTTTGCAATAAAATAAAAAAAGGTTATAATGATTTGAAATAGATAATTATTCAAATAGTCATAACTATTTGCACTGGTCAGGCTAACAAATTTATTTTTTAGATCCGTTACTTATTAATTTTTATAATGTTAATAAATTAGCATTACTTTATTTTGAATAAGACTGTATGGATAGAAACAATTCTCTTATGACAAAACAAATGGTCATCACGATTTGAAGTAAATAATGGTTCAAATAGTTATAACTAATTAAACTGGCTTAGTAAACAAATTTATTTTTTAAATCTCTTGCTTCTTAATTTTCAAAATATTAATAAATTAATATTATTTTATTCCAAATATGCTTATATGAATAAAAGCATTTGTTTTATGACAAAACAAAAGGTAATAATGATTTGAAATAGATAATTGTTCAAATAGTCATGATTATTTGAACTAGTTCGACAAACAAAATTATTTTTAAATCTCTTACTTACTAATTTTTGAAATATTAGTAGATTTATTTTATTTTATTCTAAATAAGTTACTAAGAACTGATAAAATTATTTTTACGACAAAACAAAAGGTCCTAATGATTTAAAATAAAAATTATTCATATAGTCTTAATTATTTGAATGGGTTTGATAAATACATTTATTTTTTAAATATCTTAGTTATTAATTTTCAAAATATTATTACATTAGTATTATTTTATTTCGAATAAACGTTTATGAACAAAAATAATTGTTTTATGACATAACAAAAAGTTATAACAATTTGAAATATATAATTGTTCAAATAGTCATAACTATTTGAACTAGTTCAATAAATAGATTTATTTTTTACATCTTGTTAGATTGTGGGGTCCAGTGGTCTCCCTTAGGGACTCAGTATGTTGATTCATCTGGGTAAGGTATCCCATGGTGGATCAAATTTCGATGTATGGCAACCTAACTGCCGAGGCCCAATGGGTGAGGTATCTCATGAACACTTTGTGAAGCCCCTTATGTCCACCTATCACATAGTACGGGGCTCTGTGCTACTAAAAGAGAATAAGGAAATAAAGTTGCACCTTCACTATTAGCTATAGCTTTTAGTGTAGTGCTAAGTGCTTGATCTTGAAAATTGGTATCAGAGCGAGGTTGTAGGTTTAAGTCCCTCAAGTGCCACTTGGGGGGAGATTTTTGGATTATGGGCTCCAACGGTCTCCCTTAGGGACTCGATATGTTAATTCATTTAGGTGAGGTATCCCATGGTGGATCGGATTCCAATGTATGGCAACCCAACCTGTTGAGGCCCAATGGGTGAGGTATCTCATAAAAGCTTTGCGAAGCCCTTTATGTCCACCTGACGCTTAGTACAGGGCTCTATGCTACTAAACGAGAATAAGGAAATAGAGTTGCGCCTTCACTATTAGCTATAGTTTTTGGTATAGTGGTAAGCGCTTGATCCTAAAAGTAGCTCATACGGAGTTAATAAAGCATGAATACTAATGAGCAATAAAGTTCAATTATCATCATGTCATAACAAAGATTATTCAAGCAATTTTCAAACATGATGAATTTGTGTAACATATTTATGATTTTGTGTTAAAATTTGTTTTCAAGATCAAGCGCTTACCATTACACCAAAAGCTGTAGCTGATAGTGAAGGCGCAACTCTATTTCTTTATTCTCTTTTAGTAGCATAGAGTCCTGTACTAAGCTACAGGTGGACATAAGGGGCTTCGCAAAACCTTCATGGGATATTTCACCCATTAGGCCTTGGCAGGTTAAATTGCCATACATCAGAATCTGATCCATCATGGGATACCTCACCTAGATGAATCGACATACCGAGTCCTTAAGAGAGACAGCTGGACCCCATAATCCAACAATCTCCCCCCAATGGCACTTGGGGGACTCGAACTTGCAACCTCACTTTGATACTAGTTTTCAGGATCAAGCGCTTACCACTATACTAAAAGCTATAGCTAATAGTGAAGGCACAACTCTATTTCCTTATTCTCTTTTGGTAGCACAGAGCTTCGTACTAAGTGACAGGTGGACATATGGGGCTTCACAAAGCCTTCATGGGACACCTCACCCATTGGGCCTCGACAGGTTGGGTTGCCATACATCAAAATCTGATCTACCATGGGATACCTCACCCAGATGAATCGACATACCGCGTCTTTAAGGGAGACCGCTAGACCCTATAATCCAACACATCTTCTATTTATTAATTTTTAAAATATTAGTAAATTAGTATTATTTTATATCGAATAGGCTTGTATGATGAAAAATAATTATTTTATGATAAAAAAAATTCATAACGATTTAAAATAGATAATTATTCAAATGATCATAATTATTTGAACTGATTCGATACACTATCAAATTTTGAAATATTAATAAGTAATATTATTTTATTTTGGATAAGCTTTTATATACTGAAACAATTGTTTTACAATAAAATAAAAGATCATAACAATTTTAAATAGATAATTGTTCAAAAAGTCATAACTATTTGAACTTGTTCGGTAAAAAGATTTATTTTTTTTAATTTCTTTCTTATTAATTTTTTAAATGTTAATAAATTAGTATCATTTTATTTTGAATAAGCATGTATGAACTAAAACAATTATTTTATGACTAAACAAAAGGTCAGAATGATTTGAAATAGATAATTGTTCTCATAGGCTTAACTATTTGAACTAGTTCAGCAAACACATTTATTTTTAAATCTTTATTAATTTTTGAAATAGTAATAAATTTGTTTTATTTTATTTTGAATAATTTTGTATGAATACCAATTATTCTGAATAATTGGTATTATTTTATGACAAAACAAAATGTCATGACAGTTAGAAATAGATTATAGTTCAAATAGAAATTACTATTTGAACTTGTTCAGTAAACAAATTTATTTTTTAAATCTCTAACTTATTAATTTTTAGAATATTAATAATTAATATTATTTTATTCTAAATAAACTTTTATGAATAGAAACAATTGTTTTATGACAAAACAAAAGATCATAACAATTTGAAATAAATAATTATTCAAATAGTCATAACTATTTAAACTCGCTCGATAAAAAGATTTATTTTTTAAATCTTTTTCTTATTAACTTTTGGAATTTTAATAAATTAGTATTATTTTATTCTAAATAAGCTTGTATGAATAAAAACAATTAGTTTATGACAAAACAAATGGTCATAATGATTGGAAATAGATAATTGTTCAAATAGTCATAACTATTTGAATGTGTTCAGTAAACAAATTTATTTTTAAAATTTTTGCTTATTAACTTTTGGAATATTAATTAATTTATAGTATGTTATTCAAAATAAGCTTGGATGAATAGAACCATTTGTTTTCTGAGAAAAGAAAAGGTCAGAATATTTTAAAATAGATAATTGTTCAGATAGTCAAAACTCTTTGAACTTTTTCAGTAAATAGATTCATTTTTCTAGTTCTCTTAATCATTAATTTTAAGAATATTAATAAATTAGTATTATTTTACTTCAAATAAGCTTATGTTAACTAAAACAGTTGTTTTAATACAAAATAAAAGATCACAATGATTTTAAATAGATAATTATTCAAATAGTCATGACTATTTGAAATTGTTCAATAAACATATTTATTTTTTAAATCTTTTAGTTATTAATTGTCAAAATATTAATAAATTAATATTATTTTAATCTTAATAAGCTTATATGAACAAAAATAATTGTTTTATGACAAAACAAAAAGTCATAATAATTTGTTGCTTAAATAGTCATAACGATTTAAACTTGTGTGGTGAACATATTTATTTTTTAAATCTTTTAATTATTAATTGTCTTAATATCAATAAATTTCTATTATTTTATCCAAAATAGGCTTGTTTGAACAGATGAACTCTTTTTATGACAAAACAAAAGGTTATAGCATTTTTAAATAGATAATTGTTTAAATAGTCATAATTATTTAAACTTGTTCTGTAAATAATTTCATTTTTTGAATCTCTTAATTATTAATTTTTGGAATATTAACAGCTTGGTATTATTTTATTTTGAATAAGCTTATATGAACTGAAATAATTTTTTTATGATAAAAAAAAGTCATAACAATTTGAAATAGATAATTATTCAAATAGTCATGACTATTTGATCTAGTTCAGTAAACATATTTATTTTTAAAATTTTTAACTTATTAATTTTTGAAATAATAATAAATTAATATTATTTTAATCCGAATAAGCTTGTATGAATAGAAACTATTGTTTTATAATAGAACAAAAAGTCAAAATGATTTGAAATAATTAACTGCTTAAATAATCAATTATTTGAACTAGATTGATGAAAAGATTTATTTTTTAAATCTCTTATTAATTTTTGAAATATTAATAAATTTGTTTATTTTATTATGAACAAACTTATATGAACAAAAACATTTGTTTTATGACAAAACAAAATGTTATAACAATTTGAAATAGATAATTATTCAAATAGTCATAATCATTAGAACTAGTTAGGTAAATAGAATCATTTTTTAAATCTCTTACTCATTAATTTTTGAAATATCTATAAATTCATTTTATTTTATTTCAAATAAGCTAGTTTGAATTGAAAAAAATTATTTTTTGACAAGACAAAAGGTTGTAACAATTTGAAATAGATAATTGTTTATATAATCTTAACAAGTTAAACTAGTTTGACAAACAAATTTAAATTTTAAATCTCTTAGTTATTAATTTTTGAAATATTATTAGATTAGTATTATTTTATTTCAAATAAACATGTATGAACATAAATAATTATTTTATAATAGAACAAAATGTTTATTTTGTAAATAATTGATTTGAAGTATACAATTCTTCAACTAGTCATAATTATTTGAACTGGTTCAGTAAACAATTTTTTTTTTAAATCTCTTACTTATTAATTTTTGAAAGATTATGAAATTAGTATTATTTTATTCCAAATATGCTTGTATGATATAAAACAATTGTTATATGATCAAACAAAAAGCAACAATGATTTGAAATAGATAATTATTAAAATGGTGATAATTATTTGAACTAATTTGGTAAACAGATTCACTTTTTAAATCACTTATTAATTTTTGGAATATTAATAAATTAGTATTATTTTATTTCAAATAAGCTTGTATGAACAAAAGCAATTGTTTTATGACAAAACAAAAGGTTATAACGATTTTAAATAAATAATTGTTTAAATAGTTGTAACTATTTGAATTTGTTCAGTAAACAAATTTACTTTTTTAAACTCTTACTTATTAATTTTTAAAATATTAAGAAATTATTATTATTTTATTTTGGTTATCCTTTTATGAACTGAAACAATTGTTTTATGTCAAAACAAAATGTCATAATGATTTTAAATAAATAATTATTCAAATAATCATAACTATTTAACTTGTTCGGTAAATAGATTTATTTTTTCAAATCTCTTTCTTATTAATTTTCCAAATGTTACTATATTTGGATTATTTTATTCCAAATAAGCTTGTAAGATATGAAATAAATATTTTTTGACTAAACAAAATATCATAACGATCTGAAATAGATAATTATTCTAATGGTTTAAATTATTTGAACTGGTTTCGCAAGCACATTTATTTTTTAAATCTCCTACTTAGTAATTTTTGAAATATTATTAAATTAGTATTATTTTTAATTTGAATAAGCTTCTACGATAAAAAATAATTTTTTAATGACAAAACAAAAATCTTAACAATTTGAGATTGAAAATTGTTCAAATATTCAAACTTATTTGAACTAGTTCGGTAAACAAAATTATTTTTTAAATCTCTTACTTATTAATTTTTCAAATATTAATAAATTATTATTATTATTTTATTTTGAATAAGCTTGTATGATCAAAAACAATTATTTTATGACAAAACAAAAGCTCATAACGATTTCAAATAGATAATCATTCAAATGGCCATAATTATTTTTATTAATTCAGTAAACAGATTTATTTTTTAAATCTTTTACTTATTAATTTTAGAAATATTAATAAATTAGTATTATTTTATTTTGTCTAAGCTTGTACTAACTAAAATAATTATTTTATGATAAATCAAATGGTTATAACGATTTTAAATAGACAATTGCTCAAATAGCAATAACTATTTGAATTTGTTGATAAATAGATTTATTTTTTTAAATCTCTTTTGTAATTAATTTTTTGAATGTTAATAAATTAGTATTAATTTATTTTGAATAAGCTTGTATGAGCTAAAACAATTGTTTTATAACTAAAACAAAAGGCCAAAATGATTTGAAATAGATAATTATTCTAATAGTCTTAACGATTTGAACTTATTCGATAAACAAATTTATTTTTTAAATCTCTTACATATTAATTTTTAAAATATTATTGAATTAGTATTATT
>NW_019168106.1:0-32033 GCF_002303985.1 Durio zibethinus
AAATTAAAGAATCTAAAATATAATATGAATATGATATGAAAATAAAATACGAATATAAAATAATTTAAAATTTTATCAATAATCATATATGAATTTAATAAAACTAAAAATATATATTTTATATTTTTATGTCAACATAAATTATAACATGTAATTTTCGTATAAATATAAATATATTAATTTAAATATTTTACACTACAAAAATACATGTATTTTATATTTAATCTAAATCTTGAGATAGAGGCAAGAAATTTACACAATGAAAGAGCTTATTATGATAAATTTGTTCTGATCTAATGGACTTTTATAACCATTAAGTAGTTGATTCAATCGGTTAAGATTCGTTTTTTTTTATGAAAAAATTTTAAGTTTGAGTTCTGTCGATGGCCACTTGTTGGGATCATCTTGAATGTACGATTTGCAACCACCTGTTTTAAGCTATCAGATACAGCATATCTTATCTTAACTTAAAAAATTGACCAATTTATCTATCTCAGATTTTATTTTTTACAAAAAAAAAATGGACTTTATAATAAATTAATTTTTTCAATGGATTTTCTTCAATATTATTTAAATCAAATAAAAAATTTTTTTACCAATGTTGGCAATGTCACTACTACCTGATCAATGTAACTTAGGGCATATAAATTCAAGTATGGATTGCTTAAAAGATATGTCACTTTCTAAAAAGTCAATGCATGTATTCATAAAATTTATGATAACCAGCTAATTAGGTCAATTCTAAATCCAATAAAGAATTGAAATGGAATTTCTTTGATGTCTCCAACTACACAATTTCTACCTATGGTAGGTGCACTTTTCTTGTCCATAGACACGTAGCTTCATATGTCAATTTCTCTTTTATTTTAAATCATCTGTCATATTTTTCCTTTGATTTTCTTGTATTCATTTCTTTATTACAAAAATAAAAAAACCCAAGCTATAATATATTTTTATTAGTTTTACGTATATGATCTAATCTCATCTAAATATATTAAAAAATATATTTAGATTTAAACTCTAAATTTACGTGTATATATGTAAGAAAAAAAATCAAATAATAATTTTACTTGAAAAGATATAAAAAGTTTTGAAAGGCCGTGGCCCTTGCCAGCCCCCTAGCTACGCTCTGGTGTGTGTACTGTAACACATGAACATCCTATCATTCAAAAAGTTTTGCTAAACAAAGAGTAAAGAGATATTCAGAAAGCTAATAATTTTCAGAACAATGGCTGAAAAAAGGGGAATCTGATAAAGAGTTAGGTTCTTTGGTTCACCAAATACTTTCAAATGATCAAAAGATAGCAACATATTAGGCAAACATTTATTAGATTAATTAATTAATTAATTAATTAATAGGGAAAAAGTGTAACAGGGACTGAATTCAACAAAGGAACACTAAAGCTGTGAACATTGGCAACTTTCCAGCAAATTACTGCTAAGTAAGCCTGGGTTGGATTTCTTGACAACTATTGATTTATCATTTACAAACAATTCAGGTTATGGAATCTGCTGTGTTAAGAAAAAAAGAGTATATAACTTTTTAGCAATACTTCACCGTCTATGAATTTTTTGAAAAAAAAATTCGAATTTGACTCGAAAATATACGTATTTATCACTAACATAAATGTTCGAAATTCAAATTCAATATCTTATTAAATTAATTAAAGTTAATAGCATATGTGAGTTTTTTTTTTTTTTTTTCTGTAATTAGTACAAAAAGGAAAGTACCATGACTTAAATTAACTTACCATTTCTGCTCCATTTCTTGTCCTTACTCTTCCACTTGAGTCAAGCTTAAGTAGCAAAGATGAAAACTTTTCCTAATTACTCTTACAATTATCATTGCAATTGATAATTTATTCTTTGAAATGGGAGTTTTTATTCTTTGAAATGGCAGCATCTGTTACAATAAATTACTCCTTAAAAGATCATGCTTTACCAGGGTATAGAAATGTTATATTATATCTGCACAGCTAAGCATAAACTGAAAGATCATAATATTATGCACTAAAATAAGCTAAATTAAATAACATTATCTAGTATAACTATGAGAAAATCACATATAATTTGTTTTTAAAAATGACACATTAATTCATAAGTTTGAAATTTAAATTTCAACTTATATAATTCTTTCTTTCTTTTTCAATTTGCGGTGACTTTTATTAAAAAAAAAAAAAAAAAAAACTTAATTGTATTTTATTCACTTATCAAGATATCAAAGTCTAAAAGATTTATTTTTATAGGCGTTAAGTTCAACGATATTAATGGTTTAAATTGAGTGTTGTGAGGATCCTAGTGCTATAAATAAGAGCCTCAGGTAATAAAGTCTCCTTCAAAATTCATTGACAACCTCTTGAGATTAGAGGAAAATAGTTCAATCAAATGGCTACCATTGATGTTCCTAACCAGGTTTCATTTCTTGAAGATGCAGAAGCCCTTCGAAAGGCTTGTCAAGGTTATTACATCGAAATTTTTCTAATAATCTCATAGGCCCTTTAGTTTTATCTACTGATCATTTGTTTTTCTTATAATCCATCTTTATACTATATGTAGTTCAGACTGGAAAAAACCTTGTGACTTATACATGTTTTTGTGCTTGTAACTTTTGCTAGGATGGGGGACCGATGAGAAGGCAATAATTTCGGTATTGGGTCATAGAAATGCAGCTCAAAGAAAGCAAATCAGGCTGGCTTATGAAGAACTCTACCAGGAAGATCTTATCAAGCGTCTCGAATCAGAGCTTTCTGGTGATTTTGAGGTTAATGCCATTGCCAGCATCATTTCCATTTCTGTTTCATTCTTAAATATTGGATCATCAGTGTTTTTGACGCTAGTTAAGATTGATTGTTGTGAATATAGAGAGCGGTGTATCGTTGGATATTGGATCCAGCAGATAGAGATGCCGTGTTAGCTAATGTGGCCATAAGGAAAAGCAGCCCTGATCACCATGTGATCATTGAAATATCATGCACTAGATCCCCTGAAGAGCTCTTGGCTGTAAGGAGAGCCTATCAGGCTCGATACAAGCATTCCCTGGAGGAAGATGTTGCTGCTCATACCAAGGGAGACATCCGAAAGGTATGTGATCCTGATCAATATTCTTCATTTTATGGTTGATGAAACCTTGGGGGAACAAGTAATTACTGAAAGTTTTTTATTGCTGTTACAGCTCTTAGTTGCCTTGGTGAGTGCATTCAGATATGATGGAGAGGAGATAAATACCAGACTAGCAAATTCTGAAGCCGAGACTCTTCACGATGCTATCAAAGACAAGGCCTTCAACCATGAAGAAGTTATCAGGATCTTGAGTACAAGAAGCAAGATGCAACTTATGGCAACTTTCAATCGTTACAGAGATAATCAAAGCACTTCCATCACTAAGGTAAATGTTAAAAGCTCTTTTTATCAAACTCAGACCTTAGCTTAATTGGTTCATACCACCAACCTTAAGTGGTAGCGTCTAGCTGATATTCGAATTCTAACACCTGTAATCCCTTCCCTTAGTCAGGCATCTGTAATCCCTCCCCTTAAACCTGGGTTGTGGCAAGCTATGTTCATGTCAAATGTATTCTCAATTAACCATTTCTTTTCTGTTTCTCCAGAATTTGCCAGGTGCTTCAGGTGATGAATTCCTGTTGGCACTGCGTACTGCAGTTCGTTGCCTCAATGACCCGAAAAAGTACTTTGAAAAGGTTGAGTTTTATGACCCTGATAACAATTTGCTAAGCTTTTTAATCAATAAAATTGGTGGAATATATGTACTCAAATCTGGTATTTGTGTACTATAGGTTTTGCGCAGTTCGATCAAAAGGACCGGAACTGATGAGGATGCTCTTACCAGAGTGATCGTTACAAGGGCAGAAAAGGACCTGAAAGAGATCAAAAACCTTTATTACAAAAGAAACAGCGTGCCTCTTGATCAAGCTGTTGCCAAGGACACCTCAGGGGATTACAAGGCTTTCCTTCTTACTCTGATGGGGAAGGAAGATTGAAATCGTTACTGGCCATTTGCAGGTTTCAATAAAGTGTCTGGTTGCTTTGAGTCAGCATTATCTTGATCCGGGCTTATGTTTCTATGTGGCTTGATCCTATTTGCTTATGTATTTTCATTTAATCTGGTTGTAATGGAGTGGTTATTTTCCTAAACAGTTGTCTGAAATGTACTTTTCATTTAATCTGGTTTTGATGGAGTGGTTATTTTACTAAGCAGTTTTTTTAATGACATATTCCTTCAATCTCTAGATGATTGCCACAGTCATATGAGAACATGAATCTTAGTCAAGATGGTTCACCCATATCGTATTAAACTATAGTCTTGTAAGAATCTAAGCTTATTCTAGATGGTTCACCCACTTTCTACAATGAATTCTCGTGAAGCATCCTCCTAAGGGAGGTGAATTCCTTCAATGAATTCTCGCAGTGAGTTTTATCAGGGCATTTGCATTCCCCTTTTTACCCATGGCCTTGGCCCCTGGCAACATATATATCTTAAAAGGAAAAAAAAATAGCAAGCCTGATTAATGCTGATGGGCTCTCCAAGACAATCTTGGTCATGAGAGGGTCAGAAATCTCTGTTAATCCATACCAAACCCTAAACCCAACAACTAGCAAACTACTGCATGTAGATGTTAGGCCATTTCCTGTGAGCTAAGTCATAGCTGAAACCAAACATTAGCTCTAGCAACCACAGCACAAGCTAAAGCTAACTTTTGATTCAGGCATTATTTTGTGTAAAATCAAATTTGAAGTCATCACATATCAACGCACACAACATTCAACGGAGCAGGTAAAAATGAATGATCTCATTCATGGTAAGATGCATTCCACCAGGAGTTCATTCAATTGGTTAAGACATCATTTCCGGGGATGGGTTTTTAGAAACTATATACTGCATTATTATAAACAACTATGTAACTGTATTTTATTGATAGAGTATCATGGATTATTCCTAATAGAAACGGCAAAAAACCAAAAACTTTCACCTAATGCTAATCAAGGTCTCCTATAGTGCAGATTGGAAAATCATCTCTGCAAGTTCCTGCAACAACACAAATCAATTGTACTTTTAGATTTGATTCATACTGCATTAAATGCTACTTTATGTCAACAGCTAGTGTATAAGACAGAGGAAGAAGAATGATCTGAGAGAAAACATCTAACTAAAATATTTTCTAGATTAAAGTATTGCATAACAAGTGTGTATATAAAAAGATAGTAAAAAGGTCAACGATGTTCTATGAAAAGTACTGCCTTCTGTCATACTTATAAAACCCAACCCCAAATCCCATCCTTAATATTTGACAATATGGTCATCACAGTCTATCTTGAAGTTAAATAAGCATATAAACATTATAAAAAGTAGCATATCTAACTACCTGCTTGGCTGAAGCAACCTTGGGCTCGCCCCATTCCATGGCTTTCTTCTCTAGCATTTCAAAATCAGCTTTACCAGCCTGTTGGATGAAGTATTACTTAGATTAGCCATAGGAAATGCGCTTTTTAGGCCAAAAAGGAAGTTATTACAAAAACACATCACCTCAATTTGGGCACCAATTTCTGAGTCAAAGCTGGAATATCGTTTACGAACCAGCTCAGCCAAAGACCCATCCTATAATCAACAAATTCATTAATATAGTGAAAGGTGAGACAGGCATTTGGTGAAAATGTGGAAGAAACTTGATATTGCAGTACCTCAATCAGCTTGGCAGCATTTCTAAGTCCACGGGCCAAGGTGTCCATTCCACTAATATGAGCAATGAACAAGTCCTCAACATCCGTGCTCTCTCTCCGCCTACAAAACCATTAAAAGTCAACAGTTCATCTCAATTGGATAAAAATAATGACTATAGGTGGTCACAACACAACTGAAAGAAAACAAGGAAAAGTTTACACTCACAATTTCGCATCAAAGTTGAAGCCTCCTGGTGCTAATCCTCCCTGTCATAAACAAAAGAGAAACCCAACATAAACCCCACTGAAAGTTGAACTCTCTTTGAAATATCAAAAGTAATTAAAAAGAATCCTTCGCATACATTTCTTATCACACTTAGCATAACCATAGTTGCCTCTCCAATATCTGTCAAGAACTGATCTGTATCCCAGCCTGTGTTGCAAACAAATCAATATCTTCAACTCTAAGAGGATTGTAATTCTAAATTTGTAAACTGAAAGTAGGAAACTTTGAAAGAATAGAAAGCTTTTATTTATTGAATGGTACCAATCTGAGGATCGCCAGTGTTTGCATCAATATTTCCTAGCAATCCATTGATTCTTGCAGTCTCAAGATCATGATGACAGCTGCCAATTACAACAGCACCACAGGTTGGCAAAGCAATTTACATGCATGCAGTTGTTGGGCAGTTTTAGATGGAAATAATAAGCAGTATAAAAAAAATTGAAGGAATGGAACATCACAAACCTGTGACCAGAGAGTGTGGCGTGGTTGCATTCAATGTTAAGTTTGAATTCCCCTGCAAAAGGAAATAGTGAACAGCAAGTAAAGAATGTAACTGCCTACCAACATAGACAATAGCCAGAAAGATTCTTTTCCTTTTTCTTCTATAATATATAAATGGAGGTGATCAACTAGAAATTCCAACACTCTGGAAAGCATGGTTTGGAACATTAATTTAAAACAGGCAACTGAATAAAGGGACAGTTTACTTCATTAAAGTTTCTGTTGGAAACCAAATACTCAACAAAATGGTTCAACATCGCAAAATATCAAAAAGCCCAATAAATTCTAAATTATGTGGAATCATTCTCTGGGATGAGTGTTATGCTTTCTCATCATACAATTCTTTTCTCAGCCAGCTAATCTTACCATGTAATCATCAGTTTCTTTTTATTTTCCTGGTCCTAGTAAAAGCATGACTTAAATACTTGCTTTTACCTAAAAGGTATAGGTTTGCACTTTTCAAACAGCATATATAGACACATTCATGAAGTCAACTCTTGCATCATAAGGTTAGAGTTATCTATGAGGCAAGCCCAATCAAATGCATAAGTTTAGTTTATATTTTATTTAGCTAATGCATGCTGAAAATTAGAATCATGATACATGCAAATAACAGAGTTATCAAAGATCATGCAAAGCAAAATTAGTGATCAGATGAGAATTCATTAGAGCTCACCAAGCAGCCCATATTTTCGCAAGAAGTTAGCTGTTGTTGCAGCATCCCAGTCGTACCTGCAAAAGATCAAGCATAATTCCTATAAAGAACAGAAGGGACTTGATTGATATTACTAACTAAGCTCGAAGGGTTGTTGAAACATACTGATGCTTGGTAGGTTCTTGAGGCTTAGGTTCAATCAGTAGAGTTCCTGAATCAAAGTATGTTCCATCAGAATTTCAGCAAAATAGGAAAAAGATGAAAAAGAACTAAAGAAGAAATGCAGACGACTCCTTTGGTCTAGAATGGCATCTTTTTCTTTGTTCCCCTCTTCCTAGCCACCTATATTAGCAAGAAGGGGAGTTATCATGAAGTCTTAAGATTATTACAATGGAAAATTACCATTGAATCCAATCTTCTTCTTGTAGGCAACAGCAGCTTCAAGAAATCTTGCCTACAAAATAAATAACAATAGTTTAAGTTAATGAGAACTAGGTCCCTGAATTGGAAAGTTTGAAAAACATTCAATCAGGAAAATGCATAAATAAAATACGCCGTTTTAAGTAACATAAAACTAACAACAGCCGACATTGAAAAGCACAATTTATATACCATAGTAAGAAATGTGGAACAAACATACCAGATGATCAAGCTCTCTTTCCATGTCTGTGTTCAAGAGTGATTGATAACCCTCACGACCACCCCAAAAGACATAATTTTCTCCCCCTAGATAATGTGTCACCTATAGGATGAGCAAAGCAGTATATAAAGCAATTATCAGAAATAAGACAAATGTTACTGTAAATTAAATGCACAAAGCTACACAAAGTTTTCTCTTGATGTTATATATGAGTAAACACCCACCTCCATGGCTTTCTTGACTTGAGCAGCAGCATATGCGTATACTGCCACTTCAGAGCTGCAAAGCAAACACAGAAGGAAGTATCGAGTTCATCAAGGGACAAACAGATCACATTCTATACTGGATATATACCAAGGATATATACAGAACACTCAGTAAGGCTACCTTGTAGCACCACCATGCATGTAACGAGGATGCATAAATAGTTGAGCCGTACCCCACAGCAGACGGATCTTGTCCCCCTGCATATTCAAGTAACAGAGATGTTTGGGAAATAGATAACTGAGTCATGTTTCAAACAATAAAAACTTATCAAACAGATAATACTGAAGCCCAACATGCAAGGATAATTGTTCACACTAGAAAAAATGACAAAACAAGGTGCCAAATTATTTTGAGCAAAGTAAAATTTGTGGCAAAAGATTTTTCATGCCATAATTAGATCTTATTTTCAATTAGAAGAGCATGAATATGTAATAACCGAAAGCCCCAGACCCAAATAAAAACCCTTCTCCAATATCAAATTAGAGAAATATAATTGTAAGTTTTTCTATTCTCCCATCCCCTGGCATGCAAATCAAGCACTCAAATGGAAACAAATATTACGTCAATTGCCAAGTCTATTCAATGGTCTCTTTTCCTCATATTATAGAAGTAGAAAATTACAGAGCAAGTGAATTCACTGTTGATGTTCTATAACTAGTTATCATTCACGTTGCTCATTGCTGAGAATCCATCAAAAGTGAATTATTATACTTCTTCCACAAACAATAAACTGGTGTAACCTGTTTAGGTAACATGCATATGTCCAAAAGTGACATGGGCAGCTTGGATAAAAACAGGCACAGCGCCTGTTATCTATGTGATTGATTAAAAGCTAGACTGTTAAAATAAACAAACTAAAAGTAAATAAGTAAATAAGAGATCCAATATGAGATGTTCAAGAACATGTAAAATTATAGAAAGGAAAAAAGGGAAGTTCGGTACTTAAGTCTCTTTAAGCAAGACAGCAGCCAATTAACACTTTATGCACATTCAGTCAGTTACCTGAAGTTCTTTAGCAAGGGCCACCACTTCATCCAAGTTTGCATTAGTTTCCTACAACAACCACAATAAGAAAATGATTGATAGACAAATGTCAAAAGTAATAAGAGGTTTGCTAAGACAGTTTAGAAAAAACCAGTTCATTTCAAAGCATTCAAATATAAAAGCAACTATAACAATCAATAAGAAAACTATCAGACCTCTAGTGTTTTGCCATCAGGAGCGATGTCCCTGTCATGGAAACACCACCTATCAACTCCAAGCTTGTTTATGAATTCAAAATTGGCTCTCACTGAAATTTGATTCAAAAAGAAGCAAAGAAAATTACTAAATGCTGCAAATTAGTATGAATCAATAATCAGAGAAAGTGGGCAATAACTATGAATCTTACTTCTTCTTTTGGCCATAGCAATGGAATTGGTACCATCTTCCCAAGGCCAAAACTTTGTGGGTGCACCAAAAGGATCGGCACCTGTCCCACGGAAAGTATGCCAAAATGCAACGCTGAATCTCAACCAGTCCTACACCATTTTTATCCAGTCAGCAGCCATCAACATCTTGATAAATCTCATAGAAGTTACAAATGGAAACCAACCTTCATTTTCTTCCCAAGGATCTCCTCCTCGGCATTGTACCATTTGTATACAAGTGGACTCTTGCTAGAAGGGCCCTGCACTCAAAATTACAGTCACATTTCATAATGTTTGAATAATTAAGCTATGGCAACCACAACTATGTTTTCTTTGAGAACCATATGTCTGATTTCTAATAAAATCTCCAAAAAGGGAATACAATCCTTTTTAAATTTTTTATTAACAAACACAATCAATTTATTTTGCATAACTATAGGGACCTAACAGTCTTTACCTCATACTTAATTTTGGGAATTCCAGGGAAAAATTCCCCTTCCCATTCACTATCCTCAGAACATTTTCCACCAAGATCAGCAGGGCATGTTTGTGGTGCAGCATTCTGCATGAAAAAAAATTCCGATTCACAAAAAAAAAAAAAAAAAAAAAAAGAGGAAAGAAAAGAAGAAGCAACATAATATCTACATAAAGAATACATATAAACATTACAAAGGAAGGCTTTTTTACCACTATAAAAGAGACCACATTCATACAAAGAAGTAGTAATAAAATCCTCCCAGCCATATTTTTCTTTTCTAATATCATACAAAGTAAACCTGCAAGACAATAACCAATCAAACAAATAAATACTAGTAAAATTATTAAAACCAACCGATAATTATAAAAAAATTAACAATCATCAATCATCATATATCACATAAGAAATTAGGTTACTATAAAAAAAATTAAATATCAAACTGTAGCCAAAAAAAAGTTAAGTTTTAACATTCAGAACTAATAGTTGGAACAGCAAATGGCACTAACGAGAAAATTTAAAAAAAAAAAAAAATCCCCTTTTGCCTTTTTCTGATGAATACCCATCATCATATATCACATGAAACCAACAAAAACTTTTAAAATTTTGAGTTTTGACAAATACCCATAATCAGATATGGAGAAAAAAATCATGGGTTAACTCAAAATTCTAGCTTTTTTTTTTTTTTAAGACAGCCCAAAAAAAAACAAAGTGACCTTTGAAAATCGAAAAAAAATACATATAATAATTTTAAAAAATGATGACAGCTGATAAAAAGTTAAAACTATAACAAAAAAGAAATAGAAAACTTACAGATTTTGAAGAAGATAATTAGTTTGAGAGAAAGAGATGAATCAAGAGCTGAGGAAGAGTCAGTTAGTATTTATAAGTGAATTTGAACTCAAAATCATATCTTTTATTTTTAAATGATTGCGTCATTCTTCAGGGTTTTATTGGATAAGTCTTAGCTAATTTTTAGGGATATTAAATTACATATTAATAATTTATTTATTTATAAGTAATTAATAGTAATTTTTAAATTAATTTTTAGACTTGGGTATGGATTTCAATAATTGTTCGTTTGATTTTAAAATTTTTTTTTACTAAATATACAATAATTATGAAACTAAACATATTTATTTTCTCGTCTTGTGAAATTTATTTAAATAATAATTTTTTTTTGTTTCTTTTACACATCTAGTAATTGTTAACACAAACACTACATACTATTTTATTGTAATTTTATTTAACACAAACACTTTTTACTGATTTTTTTTTTTTATTTTGGGTTTCTAAATTGAAGTATGTTCATATTCTATGAAAATCAAATGTTTAAATAAGAGTAAAACAATCTAATTCAATTATATATTAATTTATATTAGTTCAAGTAGTTAAAGAGTTCAATTTTTTTAAAATAAAATTTTAATTTCAAATCTTATAAATAAAAAAATAAACTTTAAAAAAATTTATCTCATTATAAAATTTGATTTAACTCAATTCAGAATTAATTAAAATTTAAAATGGTTCTCAAATATCAAAAAATTTTAAACAAAAAAAACAATATATTAATCTCCTTAAAAAAATTACATATATTAATCAGATTTTTAAATTTACGAACTTGAGAAAATTTTAAATAAATAATGTGATTTTTAAGTGAATTAAATCGGTAAATATTTAAAAAAAAATAAAAGTAAAACACTTCTTACTATTTTGTTTTTTTCTCTATTCAAATTTAATACACTAAATATAATATATTTTTAAAATAAAAAAATAATTTTAATATTTCCACGAACGAACCATCGCTTTCAACGCTTTTTATCAGATAATAATGTACACGTATGTTTCTCGTGGCAGTTTCCTTGGAACAGTGAAGTTTCTATGTTATCCTTTGAAGTTTGTTTTGATGGAATAAAATAGTAATTTTGACTAAATGAATCTTTTTCTATGTAGAAGATAAATACTAAATAGAAAATATGACAAAGCAATTTAATTAATTTTTTAAAATTAAAATTATAATCAAATGCCACATTCATATTAAAAAAAAAATCATCGAATAATCAAACAAATCAATCATCCCATAAATTAAAATATAATTAAATAAATTTAACATAAAATTAAATCAAAAAATTTTTTTATTTACTAACAAGTAATTGATTCAATTGGTTAGATTCTTCATATTTGATGAAAAGTTCTTGAGTTCAAATATTTCCGATGATCACTTGTTGAGATCATTTTAAATGCACGATCTGTAATCGTTTTATTTTAAACTGTTAAACACAGTACATCTTATCTTAACTTGAAAGATTAAGTAATCTATTTATTGTTAAATTTTTTTTACCAAAAAAAAATTTTTTATTCAAAAAATTTTAAGAGTAAAAAAATTATTTTATTTTTAAAATGAAGATAAATCTTCAATTCAATTAGAATTTACGAATTTATTGAACTCCAGGTAACAAAGCGCAGGGCAAATTCTAGTTACCAATGAAACAGCTAATAAAATAGCAATTCTTTCAACTATTGAAAAAAAAAAAAAATTCCTTATTAATTTGCAATAGGCTTGAGGAGGACGAAGATTGCCATTGTTTTCTGGAAATCTGGGTTCAAGAAAATGGGTGACTCTGAAAGTTTCCTCCAGTATATCTCGAAGAGTTGATCAATGATTTCAATTCTGAAGTGTTTCGCAATGAGTTCTTCCAGGACAGCTCTCATGTACAGGGCTCGATGTTGGAGGTCAGGCATGGCTATGTGCTGCTTTGGGTTGGTCAAGATGTCCATTCTCTCGATGCTGAAACTTCCATTTCTCTCTATAATTTACCGTAATTCCTTCGGGGATGTGTAGTAAATAGGCAAGTTGAAACTATCCACCTTTGCCTCACTTACCATTCCCTGCGTCACAAGCCAATTGATAAGTTCATTTCACACCGATAATAATTAAATCTGTTTAAACTACTTGCTTGAGCTTCAAAATTCATTTGAAATTGAAAAGATTTTACACATAAATTTTAAAATTTTTGAATGTGTCTGAATTAAAATTTTAAACTTGTTTAAAAATGAATTAAATAATGTCAAATTTAAGAAATTTTTCAAAAGTGACAACTTGTAATATATATATATATATATAACATTATTGATAAATTTATCAATTTTATCAATGAAAAAAATGCTGAAAAGAAAATTTTAAAAGTACTAAGGAAAATTTTTCCCTTAAAATTTTTGTTTTCCAATTTTTTGAGTGCTCATAAGAAAATTTTGAAGTGTCCAAAGAAATTTTTTTTTTAATTTTCTTGTTTTCTAATTTTTTACTGCAATCATAGGCATTTGATTATATCAATTGGATCCAGGAATGTTAATGAGTAGAGTACGGGGAAGATAGAACATTTTTTATCTTCATTCTTGTATCTATATTGAGAGGATATTTTAAATTTATTCATATCTTTATTTTCATGAGTATTCAATGAGTATGAGTAATTTTCATATCTATATAATTTTTTTTAAAAAAATAAAACCAAAAAAATTTTTTTAGCTTTTTTATTTTTATTTTGTATATTTAAATAATTTTTTACAAATATATATTATTATATATTTTTTAAAAAAATATATTAATTTTAATTAATTTAAAATAATAATTTATATTATTTAATAAAAAAATTTATCTACTAAATATATATAAATATTTATGTAGAATATGAGTATGGGGTAAGTGTTCTATTACTCATTTCATCCCTGCAAATAATAAAAATTTAAAATTATATTCATCTCCATAATATAATACTTATCACCATCCATATTTAAGTAAAAAATCGAATTCTTCGTTGAATATAAATAAAATTAACATTCCGGATCTATACTCCTCTGACCTTAAGCATAACACTTAAGACTTAGATCTAGCCTGATTGATTGGATTTTATATGTTTTTTATATTATATAAAAATTAATAGTTAACTAAGTAAATATGTGTGTACGTTAATATTTTATGTTTATATTTACCAATCTCATCCAAATATCAATTGAATTAATAAAGTTATTTTTTAGGCTTTATTTTGTTTAGTATTTATTTTAGTATAGTTAATATTTATTATAATTTTTTTACTTTTTTATTTAAATAATTGAAATTTGGATAGACTTGATCATTTAATCAATTTTTTTTTAAATGGATTGAGCCTAGACATCAAAATAAGATTCATATAATTTCAAGCCGAATCTAAACATCAAAATGAAATTCATACAAATCTGGACAAATCTTAAGCTTATTAATATTTTATCTAAACATGATCCAAAGTCGGTCCGACTTGATCTATGCATGGGTCTAATAAGAACTCGATTTGGAATTATTATTGAATGAACAAAAGCTTTGAAAGTTACCATTTTTGCCATCTCCATGAGACAAGAACCGACAAGTTCCAATTCTGATCCTGATGTAATTTGAGGGTGGGTTATCACATCTGGAACAGCGGGTATAACAAGTGCCATCAACCCACCAGCCACAATCTCTTTCACTCTTGCCTGTAAAAACGAGTCAATGTCCTTGGCAAATTGATCTGAATAAGCTTCAAAAACCTCCTGCGGTGCACCAGTATAATGAATCCTACCTTGATTCCAGGCAGGGCCAGTATTGTCTACGACTGCTTTGGGCACCTCGGAGAGCCAACAAAGTGCACATGATGAGTAAACAAAATGCAGGGAGGCCGTAGGAAACAGGCGGTCATAGAAGGAAGAGCAGCTGCATAGTATTTTCTCCCAAGTGGAAGTGATGCAAACAGAGAATTGAAGTCATTGCCAACTTGGTCATTAAAGAAGACCTGAAATTCAGGATCAGTTCGAGGGCTTGGTCCATGAGCTTGGAACTTGTGCTCTAAAGCCTCTAGTATGTTTTGGATTGCTAGAATTGTATTGGGTCCAGAAGAGCAACCCAAGTCTGCAATCCTAAATGGCTCTGAAGCTGCTAAACAAAGTTGTTGAATGTCGAGTTTCATGGCGATTTCCTCTTTGATCATCCCTTTGGCAGCCTCCATTATTCCTCTCTACAAAATAGTAGGGCATGCTTCAATTTAACCATAATCGTCAGAATTAATAAAGTTAAAGATTTATACCTGGTACGAGGAGTTTTGGGCGTAGCTGTAAGGTCCAACTCCTCCGTTCATAGCATATGACTCCATACTTGGGCTTTTATCTTCCATCAAAATGCTTGAAAAATACAGTCAGTAGATTTTATCATGGAGTTTAATTATATGTATATATGATTCTAAAATGTTTGAGGTTTTGTTATTGAAACAATAGGTTTGTATTCTTGAAAGGCAGAAAGGTCCAACGATATAGTTCAACCAACAACTTGTGCGTAGTATAAAACAAGTATGCAGGAATTGATAGAGGGAGATGCGTCGCCTTCATCATTTTGCAAGTTGAAATCTTATCTTTAACTAAAGTTCTCACAATAAAACACTTGATGGAGGATCCAGGCTGGCCCGTTACCCTTATCAAGTATTCAAGTATACTATTTTAGTTTTTTTTTTTTTTTGCAAAATACAAATTACATACATGCATACGTATAGACCTACGAATTAATTGGGACGAATCATAGGTCTATACGTATGAGACCTACGAATTGCATATACATACTTGGAACAAAGTGTTGGATACGGTTATTTCAGAAAAATGAAGAGTCGTAACAACATAATTGATCGTATTATGTATGGCTATATAAACATATGCAATGCCTTCGGGACGCTCTTGCCACAGATTTTGTTGTTCATATACTGCCTGAGGATGTGGTTTGCTCCCTGTAGCAAGGATCATGATTGTGTCTTGTCTGCAATAGGTTTCCTTTTATCAGTATTCATGATTGCATTGGAAAGGATGTCAGCTTTCAGATTTTGCAACATCTTCATTTACCTTTGGCCCTAAGTGTCACGGATCCACATTTCCAACACAAAAGACATATTTATTAAATAAAGAAAGATTCATGATTTATAAGTTCAGGAACATCTCTTTCTTCTATTGATGTAGGATTCGTAACATTCTCTTCTATCCAATTATGCAACGCACTTATTGTATTGATTCTTTCACTTACAGATGAGAGAGATTTATTTTTTATTCGAGTTTACTTTGACTCTTGATATCTCTTCATGGGGATTTATATCAATAAAGGATTGAATCTGCATTGAAACTACTTGTCCACCAGCAGCCGTTCAAGAGACGAAGGAAGTGATGAGATTTTGATTATTGAAGGTCCAAAGAGAACTTCATTATCGGATTGGATGACCCATAAAATTTATGGGGCATCAGCAATGTCTTGATCATTAGTTCTGTTTTGTTTTATGCTAGTCTTAGGAAAGAATACATCAATGGTACCCTTTCCTTCCTTGCCAAGAGACCAAAAGGGCAAGATCTTTATCTGAAGCACTCGTAGGTTTAGCCTATGATCAAATTTAACTATTTTTTCAACCAAAATAGGGCAATATTGTGAGCCCAAAAATGACAAATCTTCCATCCAATAATTCATTTGATGATTTTGTACATGCTATCTTTGGACGTCAGATTATACTGTTGGGTCCTTTTCATTGCCTTTTCAATCAAATTTCCCAAGGTGCTACAGTAAAGTAGCACGGCATCCTAGCAACCACCAAAAAAAAAAATCTAAAAATCTTATCCAAATAAATCTTCATGTATTATAATTAGGGTTAGCAACGAGTCGGGTCGATGCAAAATTTTGCTCATCTCGAATCTGATCTGATTTTATAATTATAAAATCTGTATCTATATTTGACCCTAAAATTTTTTTATTTTTTAATATCTGAACTCGATCCGAATCCAATATTATATAAATCGTACCTGATTTAATTCGAAATTAATAAAATATTATTTTTTAAAATATAAAATATTATTTTTTAAATATATAAATAATTAAAAAATAATTTTTTTATATAATATCGAGTCTGATCGGGTTTGCCTAATATCTAAACCCGATCTGACCCCGATCTTCCTTTCATAATACTCGATCCGACCTAATTCGAAACTCAATTTTTAAAAAAAAAAATTCATCTCATAAGGTCGGATCGGATCAAAACCCATCGATTTCGGGTTGAACTGCCAATCCTAATTATAATTCTAGTTTTTCAATATAAAAAAAAAAAAGGGACGGATGCAAAGAATCCCATTATTATTAAACCTACTTTAATCTTTTTTCGGTGTGAGAATGCATTATCTATGATTACATAGGTATATTTTTTCACTTTTTTTATCAACAAAATATTTAATTTTATACTTCAATCCTTAAACAAAAACGCCATTAAAATCAATTTCCTTTAACAAAAAATCTATCATACCCTCTTACTAGGTCATTCATGTAGATTTTACTATCTAAAAAGCTATATATTTGAGCTTTTGGTATGCTGCATATATATAGATATTGAGTTCATGATACTTCTTTTCTCTTTTTTTTTTTAATTTTCATTTTATTTGAAGAAGGAATAGAAAATAAGGGAATATACTAATTATGAACAAATTTGACTCTCTTTTTTAAGTTAAATGTAATATTAAAAATTTTGATGAACATATGCAAATATAATTAAGGTATGCAACACACATCCAAAATGATTTGATTTCGAATTCGAAAATTTTTATGATAGATTGATCTAATAGCTCAAGTCCATTTTCATCTTCAAAGAACAACTTGAAACATCCCTTTCTCATAGATTTCTTGTGTTCATGGTTTGAATTTGCCTCCATAGAGATTAATTGAAGTCTTGAAAAGAAGATGAACTAATATTGATCATTTATAAATTTCTAATCAAAGAACAAACTTGCTAGTTTCAATGATCAAATTAGCTATGCCTACAACAATGTAGAAATCTGTTGTTCTTGCTTTCATACATATGTCAATAACTTTTTTGAACTTATAAGATAAATTAAAGTAATTTAAAATGCCATAATTAAAAAGATTTAAGTTACGGCCTTTTATATGTATAAAAAAAAAAGAAGAAGAAATATATTTACATCAACCTAGAAGGCTATTTTTGTCATTTTAGTACATATTAAGGTTAATTATATTGAAAAAAAGGAAAAAAATTATAATAACAATGATCATAATTAAAAAATTAATTAATAATTCATGTAAGATGTTGATATTATATTTAAATTCGGTCCAAATTTAAATCAAATCGATCCATAAAAACCTCTATTATCAACTAAAGGTCACATGCAAAATATAAGCCAGAAAAGGATTTATGTATATCAACCTTCCGTTCCATGGAAAATGATTTCTAGCACAAATAAGGCAAAGGGTATTGTTGAAAAAATTTAAACTAAAAATTTTCACATTTAATTCAAGATAAGATTTTTAAAAGACGATGATAGATTTTATAAATAGATTGATTTGAATGAATGTCACATGTTCATGACATGAAACAAGATATTTTCGATGTATCTAAAATTATTAGCTAAGATTTCATTGCTACTAACACTTGGAATCGAAGAAACCATACGTTTTAGTCACGTGAAACATTGCAACTATATTTATCGAATTAATAATTAATACTTTAATCAAAACTTAGGTGGTGTGGACCGTCACAATATCATAGCAAGTTCTTTATTCAATTTTTTTTTTAATTTCTTTTCTTTGTTCCAAACTCCAATTTTTATCAATTTCTTATGCAATCCTCTACTTTTCCCAATGCATCACTCTTTTTTTTTTTCTTTGTTTAGCCTATACTTTGCCTAAAAACATTATAATTTGCAATTATTCTTTTGAATTTTTAATTTTGTCACTTTGAAAACACAATTGGGAATAAAGGGTCTATTCTTACTTCCCTTTGTTGTCCCAGATGGAGCCATGTATAATTAATCATTGACTAGCTGTCCTGCTGAGAAAAGTATCATAGACAGCTAAGATTTTCAATTTTTTTTTTAAATTAAGCAAGTTATTATTATTATTATTATTTTCAACTCACTCAATTTCTAATATCAAATTAATTTATTTTGTGATAGTGAAAAGTGTAGAGATGTAAATGATACATTATTACTTGCAAGTTATTTGGGTTCGATTCGAAAAAAACTTGAATTCGATTCGATAATAATCGAATCGAGCTCGAACTCGAGTAATTCGATTTATCGATCGAGTCGAATTCGAGTATTCTTATATCTAGCTCGAGTAGTTCATGAGTCTAATCGAGCTTTTATATTTAAATATATTTTTATTATTTTAATTAATAAAATATTTCAAATTCGAGTTCGAGTTCGAGCATAAATAATCGAACTCTTATCGAGTATATGAATCGAGCTTATTTTTACATATTAATCGAGTTTAATCGAGTGAATTCGAATCGCTCAAATTAGTTCACGAATCGAATTTGAACTTAAAAAATAAAATTATATCGAGTTTGAGTCGAATATCGAATCGCGAGTTGTGAATCGAACTTCTCACTGTATCGATTCGGCTCGATTACACTCATAAGAAGGTTGGAAGGAATGTGGATTATTTTAATTTCACTCACTTAGATTGTAAGTGTGTTTATGGGGCACATGTGATTTTTTTAGGGGACACACATTTTTCACTTTTTTTTTATATATATCACAATGAAATAAAATATAGCATGTGAGATTTGAAGATGGCGAGATTTGCATCATCAACAATAATTAAACCAAATGGTCGGACGTGTTTAAAACATGATTTTTTTAACTTATTGAAAAAATATTCTTAGTTCAATTTAAAACTGTAAGTTTCTAGGATTCAATGATACGTTACTGAAGATTTTACCTTTTAGTAAAAGCTTCTTTAAAAGTTGAAAATTAACTCATGGAAACTGATATGTTACTGAATTCTTAAATGTTGCATTCAATGGTGAATGATAACTAGCAAAAGTTGTTACGAATTGAAGGAAATATCAATATTCTAAGGTACCAAACATAAATTTCAAAAGCTTCATGAAAGTTTAGAAAAATATGCCAAAACCAAAGGGTATCATAGCTTTTTAATTTGTTTTCATTTTCCATACTTTCTTTTATTAATAAAATGGCTTTAATCTCCTTTCATTTTCTTTTCTTTTTTAATTATGAAAAATGGTATGAAAATCCAACAAAAATAAAGATTACAAATTCTGATATTTAGCATAGAAAACAACAGAAACTGAAGGAAGAAAGAAACTGAAAAAAATCAGTGAACAAAATGAAGAGTTTTAAGAAACTTTTCACAAGTAAATCAAAAGCCCATATCCGTGAATCTAGTTTTAAGATTGAAGGAATGGGTTCAGTTAAAGTACTAGATGTCATTCCTCCTCCAGAAGAAGACTCTGAGAAACTCAAGAAAGCTTTTCAAGGTCTCCTCTCTATCTCCATTCTTTTCATTTTTTTTCCTTTTGTTTATTGAGAATCTAAGATAATTTTTATGATATTGTTGTTGATGTTATTGGGAAATTTGTTTACAGGATTGGGGACAGATGAGGAAGGGATAATTGAGATATTAGGACACAGAAATGCAAGTCAAAGGAAGAAAATTAGAGAAACTTATCAGCAGCTCTACAATGAAAGTCTTATTGATGCTCTCAATTCTGAACTTTCTGGTGATTTCAGAGTATGTTATACTGTGCATTCCAACATAGCTGTTTAGTTGATTCAATTAAGATCAATGATTTTCTATTGAAAATTTGAAATTTCTGCAGCAAACCCTTGAAGATCAGAACCTTGAAATCTCATTGTTGTGAAGTTAGAATAGCACAAATCAAAAACATTTTAGGCCAGTTTATAACACTGATCTAGGCTGCTACCAGAAAGAGGAATCAAATCATATGATTTCACATCAATAGAAGAATAATTAAGGCTTCTGTTTTTCTTGCAGCTTCTATTTCCTTAAAGCAAATGTATACATATATATCAAACATGTATATAGGAAAAGACCTGCCTTTAGAGTACGTTTTCCAATTCACTGAGGTTTTGAATTTTTTTAAGGAGTCTTGGTTTTAGTCCTGGAATGATTCTTCAACTTGTTGAACTGTTCTGATTTCGAAGAAGCATTTCATTTCCAAAAACTAATGGTAACATCCTATGGTCATATTTTAACAATAAAAATTTTTCATGTTTAACAGAAAGCTGTCATTCTTTGGACATATGATCCTCCTGAGAGGGATGCCAAACTGGCAAATGAAGCATTGAAGTCAAAGAAGAAGGGTGTTAAGCAGCTAGAAATCATAGTTGAGATGTCATGTGCATTGTCTCCTCAGCATCTTGTGGCAGTGAGGCAGGCCTATTGCTCTCTCTTTGATTGTTCACTTGAAGAAGATATCATAGCTTCAGTATCTGCACCCCTCAAAAAGGTAACTATACTCAGAATTGATACACACTAGATAAAGAAGGAACACTAACCTGTAATTGACTGCAACTTCATTTATATTGGTGTTTTGAGAGATTGAAAAACAGCCATTTGACTTGTTAATTTTGGTGATGCGCAGATTTTGTTGGGCTTAGTAACTTCCTACAGGTATGACAAGGAAGTGATGGAAATGGATGTAGCCAACTTAGAGGCAGATAGACTACATGAGGCTATCAAAACAAAGGAGTTAGTTCATGATGATGTAGTTTATATACTCTCGACAAGAAATTTCAATCAACTCAGGACAACATTTGAATGCTACAAGAAAAAATATGGAAATCCTATTGACAAGGTTCTGCTTCCAAGCATTTATGTAGTCTATATATATAACATTTTCTTTCTATTTTTCATCTTTTATCATTTCCTCTTGACTGAGGATTTCTTGTGACAGGACATCATGAAATCTGGGAAGGGTGATTTGGAAGCACTACTGAAAATGGTTATTTTGTGCATAGATTCTCCAGAAAAGCACTTTGCAGAGGTGATTCTATCCTTTTTTCTATCTAAGTAGTTAATAAACCAGAAGAGCCATGTTTCTGAACCATAGTTATTGTAAAAAAAAAAGGTATATAAGAGGAAATTCTTGCCAGTTCTGGATATAGTTTTCAGATAGTACTATCTTAGATGATTGAATCCTTTCAAAGCAAGAAAGGTTTAACAGATGAAATTGAACTTTTCTATCTTTTTTTTTTCTCTGTTAAATTTCAATCTCTTGGAAAATAGAATATTTTTACCTATTAGCATGACCAAAGAAACACATTAGTGCCATCAATTATATTGTCTGTTGGTAGAGTATTGAACTCTTAATTCCGTGATCAGATTTGATTCTTAACAATCTCAAGTGTGTGTGTGTGTGTGTGTGTGTGTTTATAAAGATAAAGAAACACTTCAGTGATGTTCCAGTATTTCTCATATTGAAGAGATGAGAATATGTATCAGGCCACTCTGTTGCTAAAACTTGAGTGTTCAAAAATGTGGATTTGTGTTTAGTACTGCTTTCAACCTAAATTTTGGGTGTACTTTTAGCAGACTTGTTTTGTTTTTTTCTCTGTTTGGAGTGGCTTCTTATCTGTTCAAACCATGAACAGGTTGTTGGAACTTCCATCATTGGGCTGGGAACCGATGAAGATTCACTAACAAGAGCCATTGTCACTAGAGGCAGAAATTGACATGATGAAAGTAAGAGGAGAATATTTCAACATTTACAAGTCGAACCTTGATGATGCAGTTATAGGGGATACATCTGGAGATTACAGAAACTTCTTGGTGACCCTACTTGGTGGCAAGATCTGATCCCTTCTGTCATGTTTACACTTTGAATTGGAGACCATGGATTGTTTGCATTGGTGGTTTAATATGATTTGTAATGGGAAAACCTTTCATATAAAAAAAAAAAAAGAGAGAAAACCCGTATCAAACTCCTAAGTCTCAATTGTTACTATCTGTTTTCAAGTCTGATTGCTTGTCCATAGGTTTCATTGATGATTTCTCTGTTTTTATCTGATCGTTTACAGTATGAAGTTTTTAATTTTCAGCCAACTGAAAGCATTCCCCAGCATCATAAAGCCATTTTCATTTATACATGGGTTAAAGTTAGGAATAATACTTGAACTAAACTAAAATATGCAATAAGATATTCAAACTTTTAAAATATCTATTGTGATATCTTAAATATTAATTAATGTGATACTTAAGAAGTTATTTGATCGTCACATGTCATTTTTAGAACTAATCACAAATAAAATAAATATTACATTAGTTAACAAATTCATAGTTTAAGTATCACGTTAACGATTTTTAAAGTTCATGCATTATATTAACATTTTAAAAACCATTTGTGAATTATACCTTTACATATCCTAGATCCCTATTGCAATCCAGAAGAGAACTGAAACACATATGCCAGTATAGCTTTCATTTATAAATGGATAAATAATAATATAATAGAAAGAGAGTTTTGTTCATTTCAATGCCATCCAAAACTATATCTATAGCTTTGACAATATTACAGGCTAAATTCTCATCATCAGCAATTATAACAGTACCAGTTTCTCCAACATTGATCAAGGCTTTCTCGGGATATGGATGTCTATAATACCAGCAGCATTTTCAGATTTAGCATCATCCATGACTTGTTTTATGGTTTCCATTAATGCCCATCTTGAACACTCAGTCAGAAGCCTTTTCAATCTGGTGAACCCAGTGTACTCATGGTCTTTCTAGCTTGGAGTCTGCTGGCTGGAACCCGGAAAGTAACGATGTTTGCCATGATCCATGAGAGCTCTCTCCAGCCTTGTGATTGTTTCCTTTTTCAACGTTTTCCGGTGGAGCTTGGAAGCCAAATCTGTTGCAATCTCTATATCTGTGCTCTCCTTCAAGCTTGGTATACGTAATGTTTCATTTTCAGAGTAGAGAAAAGTTGCATTTGCTTCTGAAATTTGGATCTTGCAGCTCAAATCCTTTTGGGAACTGTCTTAAACAGGAGCCAGAAAGTGATTTTAGAAAAATAAAATCTTATACAAGTGGAAAGCAAACATCAGAAAAAGTAGAATAGATCACAGAACTAATTTTGGCTGCAATATCTTTAGTAAGGGTTGAACTTTCTGCAGCCTGCCAGAAAAAGACAGAAACATAAATGCAATAGTATCTAAACCCGAGACAAACATATCTTTCGTATGAAGAAGCAAACAATTTGATGTAGTAATAAAACATTCATGTCATCAGATATTAGGGCAAGCACGAGGAATTTGCTTAAAAGATAATCCTAACTAGTGTTAAAATTCTTTATGGATACTATTTGTGTGTATGTGAGTGTGCATCTTTTTGCGAGGGGAAGAGAGGGAGTCAATAAAAACCTTATTCCAGACAGAAAGGAACACTGAAGAACCTTCATTGCCATTGGTTTGAAAGGCAAGAGAGCTAAGTCAGCATCAACACCACTCTGCAAAATTCACATAAATTTATTCCATTGCTCAAAAGCATTCATAATAAGATCATATTAAGTTTAATAACCGGCCATAAACAAATATTGCAGATGCTTTGATAAAGCATAGATGCAAGGAAGCACCTCAAGGACAAGTAAAGAGTTTGGATCTGAGCACCAATACCAAAGCAAATGAACAACTCCAGTGAGAAGAGAACACAATACAAGGTTCCTGCCAATTGGCTCTATGTATATAATGTTAGCGTCTCATAGGAAATACATGATACATGATTACCATAAAAGTCGTTAACCATACCAAACTGATTACAAAGTTCTAAAGGCATTTTAATGATTTATCAATAAGTTACATTTTACTTCCCTAATACATCTTTCTTTCACATTGAAATCTAATTTATGTTACTAGAACTTGGAGTGGGCAGGAAAAGAGGCATTGGCATTTGGTTAAACATATGACAAGTGGCACCAAGTATCTTGGTAAGTAATCAATAACACTCAAATTAAGACTTATTTTCTCACAAGTCATGAAAAGAGCATGCTGCAGTCAACATTTTCCATTTATAAAGGGTAAACCATCAGCAGGTAATAGCAACAGAAACAAAAGGGCATATCTTACAATAATTCAAGTGAATGAACTGCAGGAAACACATGAACTTTCCTCTCTTTTATGAGCTTGACATGTCCAAACAATGGTTCACCAGACAAAAGCTGCCAAACCAACAAACAGAGAATGAAAAAGGTCCTTTATTTATATTGAGACAATAAGCCACTTATTAAGATGTACCTTCTCTTGCCGCTGCTTGCAAAGCCACTCTGGTATTATATTGGTAAATGCCAATAATTCTTCTGCCACAGAAGATATAATGTATATGGGAACCTGCACCACAGATATATAGCATATGAATTAGCAAAGAAGCATGAACTGATGTAATGAAAGTATACAAGTTAGACATCTTTAATTTTTCTCCTATTTAAAGAACTGCTCAACCAGAGAACTTAAGTTATAAGGTCATGGCCTTAAAATAGATTTTAGTCTCTAAAATGCCTACCAATATAAAAGCCTTGGGTTTTAAAACTGTGGACAAAGCCAAGGCCTGCCTCACGCTGTGATTATCAAGATGTACAAAGGTGCAGGCCCCAATACCAAGGTATCATATCAACCATATATCTGGGTAAGACCACTTCAGTTTTAGTTAGTAGAAATTCATTATGATGCAGAAACAATAATTTTTACAAACAATGATTCCAGCTGTGAAACAACAATTCTCTCTCTATAGCTCTCTCATATTGGCTCCTTTGTTTCTTTTGACTCTAAGCCTCGGCATCTATATGTCTTCAAATGTCCTTAAGTAAAGGAGTAGCTACACATGCTAACCCAAAAGAAAGAAAAAAAGAAAAAAATGAATACTTTTAGAGATGAAGACTCCAACAAAAGTGACATATGCTCCAAAAGGCACAGAACAGTTCCAAGCCGATCAATAGTAACAAGAACTGATCCACCTGCTTTAACAGAATCAAGGGCACAGGTACATAGAAAAGCTAGTTTCTCCATTTCCTCCATACTTTCATCATCCTTGAGTAAGGATACAGCCATCTCTTCCAAATTGTTGACACCATCACTACACTCATGAGACATAGAATTTCAATTCTACCATACTAGCAATCTAATATATATATATATATATATATATGTTAGATTGCTAGTATGGTAGAATTGAAATTCTATGTCTCATGAGTGTAGTGATGGTGTCAACAATTATATATATATATAGTATTCATTAACAGAAAAAGCATCCCAGCAAAATTAGTATATCATTACCTAAAAGCAGAATTACCGAACATTTGATGAACTGAGAGTAACTGGATCAAAGTAAGTATTATCATTCTCCATATTTTCTGTAGCACCCAGGGATGAGAAATCTGAATATATTATCAAATCATTCCCACAAAGTCCAAGGAAATTGAAATCCATCGCATGTGTAGAAACAAAGATAGAGCTTGAAATATAAGCTATATTTCTTTTTGGACCATTTATCATCCAATTGCAGGTCCCTATTTCCAAACCAGAGCTGAGTGCTTTTATGATCAAAGTTCCATTGTAGCAAGCTTCTTCTGCAGATTTTAGTGTTTGAACCTTCCTCATGCAATCCTTCAAATCAACTGCACTGAAAAGCACACTCCATTAATTTCTTATAAATCAACTTCTACATTCAGAAAGCTGTAAAGGATTAAATCTGGATAGAAAATGCATTTAATAGATGCAACAGAGATCGGTGGTCATACAAATTAAAGAATTGTTTAGCATTCTAAAAGCAGTTTTAGTTACAAATTCACCAACTGAATTTGTTATGGAAAGGATCTCAACTCAACCATGACTAATCAGAACTGAGACGTGAAAACTAACATAATCTTCTACAAGCCTTGAAATCAAAAGGTGCACCAGATTAATCTACACATAAATACAAACATATCATCTAAGGCATGATAATTACCCGTACAAAGGCATCCAAGCTCCATGCTCCTCACAATCTTTGCCTAATACTATTTTCTTCAGTTCTAATGGAAGCAGTTCAAGCTCTTCCCACCTCATCCATTGAGGGAAACAAGAATCTTCAGGTCCATAAAATTGCCTAAATTCCATGTGCATTGAAACAAGATCCTCCATCAAGAGCTGTCCTATTCTCGCTGTTGCTTCAGTGACATATACCTGACCAGGTTAAAAAGCAAAGCTCAGCAAACAACTTTCAGCTAAGGCTAACAAATATCAACATTTAATATTCTTGTTTTAAAATGAAACACTTCCCAAACTCTAGTTACCTTTGCAGAAAAGTCCTTGGTTCGAGTAAGAAATGGCAAGCCAAGCATGCCCCTAAGAGTTGAGATCGATCAATAAAGGAAGCATCGCATAGGTGCAAATTTTTTACAGTTTTATAACAAGGCTCAGCATGTACTAAATCAATTGCATCAAAAAGTTTTTTTGATCTTCTTCTTTTTCCTAACAACCGAGTCCGTATACAAAGACCCATGGGCCCCAGGAGCAACTGGAACAGGAGTGAAAATAGCAAGAGATGAAAGGTCCAAGGCGCAATCAAGTAAAATCCTAAACCCGGATACATTAAGCATAATAGGAAATGGAAACCACAACCCTTACTAAGGCATGTCCGCAAAAGCACAAACTCAATGAATTCCTCTAAACCAGAATTCAAAAACACATACACATATAAACCAACTTACAGACTCAGCAACAAGTTCATTTAATTAATAATGTTAGCTTTAAGTACCATTTGATTCCAAAAGCAAACAAAAAGTGCCTTTGCATACAAAACCAAAAACATAATTTTGAAGAATCAAAAATTAAAAAAAAAATTCTTTTTTTAACAAAATTCATGAATTTTGCAGAATTGGTGGTAAATATAGTGATTATATTTGTTCATTATTAACTAATTACAATTTTATTTAACAAAAGAAACAACCAAATGGAAATCTTAAAAATCTCTACTAAGGAAGAGAGAGAAAAAGCAAGAGACTTACAAACTTCATTGAGGAAATGAATGATAAATTCACCTACAAAACAAAAATCACATTGAAAAAGTTAGCTTGGATGCCTTAAATTAATTCTTTTTTTATCTTTTTATTTGTTTTCATTTTTTCATTATTACCTTGATGATGAGCTCAATCAACTTCAAATAAACTGTGGGCCAAAAACGCTAGTAAACCAAAATAATTTATCCAACTGACTGGCCGGAGGAAAAGCAGCCACCTTTTCAACGCCGGCGAAAGAGTAGGTGATGAGATAAAAAAGGGTTTTAAGCCAAACCAATGAAGGAATTTGAGAAAATAGAAAATGGGTTTTAGGCTCAACCTTTGAAGAGATTGAGAAAAGTGAAAATGGGAGAGTGCTGAACTAAATCTTACATCAACTTCAAATCCTGCTAACTTCCATTAAAAAACTTGCCTTCGCCCTCTTGACGGAAATGAAATTAATTTATTAAGAATTAGTTGTTCATTACTGCTTTTAGAAAGAACAAAGTAACACCATGATATTAATTTTTAATAAATTAATTTTAGACGATAGATAGACAATTGCCCTCGCATGCCTTAAACGATGGAAAATTTTTAAGTCGGCCAAATAAATCGAATGCGTTCAGTTATTAACAATAATAGCAATAGTGGCAGCATTGTCGGGTCAAAATGAATTCAGTTTAATTTTTTTAAATAATGCATAAAATTATAAATATTTTAAATTCAATGTAAATTTGAATCGAATTTTTATGCATTTCTAATTAAAATGAATTTAATTTATTTAATTTATCAATTTTTTATTTTTATATTTTATTTTAACATAATTTTTAATATATTTAAATTAATTTAAATATAAACTAATTATTTTATTTTATAAATTTTAAAATATTTATAAATTAATAAAAAATATATAATTTGATTTATTTTTTTAACTTTTATTTTTTATTTTAAATTTAATCCAAACTTAATATATATATTTAAAATTTAAATTTAATCCAAATCAAATCAAATAAAATCCATTTTCAGTTTTTTCTCATCCTCTTTTCAGCCTTTCTGAAACAATTTCTTCTTTAACTCAATTTATGCTGTATTACTTTGACTTAACCTTGTGGTACTAGCCATAACTTTATATAAATATAAAGATTAATCGATAGCACAGGCAGTAAAACTAAAATCAGAAATGATATAATAATATTACTAATGAATTTTTAATAAATTAAAATGAAACTCTTACATTTACTTTTAAAATTTTTTTTTGTTACATCGTGATGATAAAATTTTAATATAAATAAGGGAAAGAGAAGAGGTTTGACTCGATAACAGCCATTGATAACCTCAATTTCTAAGCAATTTTGCCATTACTTTACACAATAAAAGAATAAATGTAACTCACCCACCTATTTTCTCTCTTCAATTTCACCAGAGAAGATAAAGATTTCAGCAGAGAAAAAGGAAATTGTGGGAAAAATTCTCCAGGAACCATGTAACAGAGCATTGGTAAGCATAGAAGATTGCAAAGCTATGGAGCTCCATTTGCTTAGAAGAAATTATGAATGACATTAGGTAACAATTAAAGAAAAATTTAATAACAAAGGAAAAAAATAAAAAATACATGTAAACAAAAAAAGAGAAAGAGTAATTATCAGGTAAATAACTTGTAAGAAACTGACAAAATTGAAGAAAAATTTTTAGATAGCCAATTAACTTGCAGCGATAAATTATTTATTTATAATAATTTTTGCCATAAATTTTCCGCTCATAATATTCTCTAAAATGCACTCATATGTTTATCTTGTACTAAATTTAAATTTTCTCCAATATCTTACTAATAGTGATAGTAATATGAAACTCATTAAAGCATTTAGAAGATATTGTTTCTAACTATGATATCCTTTGTTATCACTATGATATCCTTTGTTATCAAATGCGGAAAAGATAATAAAAATACTTAATTATCATGTGAGAGATGTGTGATAGTGGTTGGATCATGCACAATGGTTTTTCTTTGGAGTTTGCACAAAAATTATGTGAAAGATATATATATATATATATATATATATATATTTTTATGTTTCAAAATTATGTTTTTTTTTTTTTTTTTGAACATCTAAAACTCTTACATTTATATTTAAAATTATTTTTTAAATATTAAAAACCATGAAACTTTAATTTTATGTAAATTTTAATATTAAATGCATCAAAAATCAAAACTTTTTTTTTTTAAATTTGGTGAAAGTTAATATTACCCAAATAATTTAAGATGGAGGAAGTAGTTCATATGACATATAAGAAATGGCTAAACCTGAATACCATAGGAAATAAATAGCTGACTTCAAAAGACAAATACCTATTTGAGTTATGGCAGGACATAACTTGGATGCAGTCCTTCATTAGAAATAATTTATCACAATCATGGTTGAAAATTGCAGGTTTCTTTGTTCATAGAGTGTTTTTTCTGCAACTGAACTTTTACATTGAAGATCAGTTGGAGGTTAAACAGCAATAAAAGATTTGTAGTACCCAAGATAAAATGAAATGACATACATAGAAGCAAAGGTTTGAAAAAAGAACCAATTAACATTTTGGTAGAAAATGTCAAGTTGGATTCTGACTCTGTAAAACTTATGAAAAAAAATTGAATTTGAATTTAAACTCAAACAGGGCTCGAACTTTGAAATACTTGAAAAATTGTTGGAACTTAAAAATGATTCGGACCCAAGGTAATTCAAACCTGAACCTACGAGTTTACCACTTCTAGTTTTATTCTTCTGTCAAATTTTGCAGTCTCATTACAAACACCAAGCAGGTTATCTGCCAACAAAAAGTGCACCTCCATGCTGCCATTCCCACCCTGTTCTCTGCTGCCTCAATTGAGAAACCCATTGTAGACACCCAATTGGATCCAGGCCCAGATCAATTGGGCCTGGCCCAAATGGGTAAACCCAATTCAATTTTATCTTGTATTTTTTTTTCTTTTTCTTTTGTATATTATGTATTGTATTATTTATTATTATTATTATTATGTATTAATATATGTATATATTTATTTATTTATTTTTTGTTAATATTTATGTGTATTTTATTATTTATGTATTATTACTAATATGTATATATATATATTTTTTATCTTTTTTATTTTATTTATTTTTGTATTTTTACTTATCTAATTATATATCTGATTTTTTTTATTATTATTTTTATCCTATAATATCTTTTGATTTATCTTTTCTAATTATCTAGTTTTTTTTATTATTATTTTGATTTTTATTTTGGAAGGCTAGGATTGAAAGTTGAAGAATCCCACTGGGAGTGGGAATTCAATCAGAAGAGTCTAGACTGGATTCAAAGATTGAATTCCCGTCCAAAGGGGAATTGGGATTGATCAGAAACTCCTGATCAATCCCTATATAAAGCACCTCCTGGAACAGAATGAAACACACAGAGAAAACAGTAAGCAAAGCTACTGATTTGAGAGAAAAAGAGGCGTATAGGAAGCTAAGAAAAGTTTAGGAGTGTTCTAGGAGTGAGAAAAATTTTTTAGAAATTTTTGGCGAAAATTTTTTCTGGAAATTTCTAGGAAATTTTCAGATTCCGGCGACAATTCCGGCGAAGTTTGAATTTTTCGACGAAAATTCCGACCAATTTTGAATTTTTCGACGACCAACCCAGTTTCCGGGGAAGAATCCCAGAAACCGGTGATCTTCTGGCCAACTTCCAGTGAAATTTCCAGATTCCGACGACTTTTTCCAGAATCTGACGAAAATTCCACCGGTGTTCTTCAGTTTTTAGAGAGAAGGGAGAGGAAAAAGGAAGAAGAGAGAGAGAGAGAAGAGAAGGGTTCTGCCGAAAAACAGAGGGAAGTACCTTTTATACCCTTTTAAAACGACGTCGTTTTGGCTTTAAGTAACCCAGAGGATCCGCGCGTTTTGCCGAACCCGACCCGACCCGGGCGTCGATCAGCTTTCTGACCCGCGCGTGCCAGCCCCCTCCGAGTCGAGCCGAGTCGAGCCGAGTCGAGCCAAGCTACCAAGCCGCTCCCCCGAGCCGTTTTCCTGCCTTGAACCGAGCCGAGCCGAGCCGCGATCCGAGCCGCTCCAGGTTTTTTTTTTTTTCTTTGTTTATTTGTTTATTTTATTTTTTATTTATTAGATTAGGTTTATGTAATATTCTTTTTATTTATTTTTATTTATTTTTTTATTATTCTATTTTCTTTAAATAAAAATAAAAAATTCTAAAAATATATATTTTTAGGGAAAAGTTGAAAGTATCAATTTTCCTTAGAAATAAATTTCCAAAAAATATTTT